>JAGKTI010000216.1:0-25030 GCA_018397915.1 Birgus latro | reverse complement strand
GAGCCTGGATAATCAACTTTCACTGTATACTGTACATACATATATATATATATATATATATATATATATAAATATATAAATATATATACTGTATAGTAATCTCTCCAATATACGATGTAATAGAGCCAAAGGCATGTCCGGAAAGTGGTCTTGTCTGGATATTGGGCCCTGAAGCATCAGCACCGGTCATTTCGGACCCTAACCTAACCTAAATCAGAAAACCACCTACCTACCTCCCTACCGGACATGCATAGCTCTTATTTAAGACCCTATTCACATAAATAATGGACACAAAGCATGAATTAATTGAAATTTAACCAGAAAATGATGATTCAGAGGTGAGTATGGCAAAGATGTTCACCAGTTGACAGCATAGTGAACATAGGTAACAGGCATGAAACTCACTAAGAAAGTCACCTTTTTTACAGCCTATGCACTCAAATATGGGACACAAGACATGAAATAAATGAAATTTAACAGAAAAATGATTTAGAGGTGAGTATGGCAAATGTAAGGGTGTATGGTATGTACGAGGACTGCTGGGCCTTGATAGCAGGCTGTGTAGCCTATGCCCTGAGTTGGACACATAAAAAGAATAAAATATATATACTGTATATATGTTCACCAGCTGACAGTATAGTGAACGTAGGTAACAGACATGAAAATCACTATGAAAATCACCTTTTTCACATCCTGTTCACTCAAATATGGGACACAAAGCTTGAAATAAATGAAATGTAACCAGAGAATGAGGATTTAGAAGTGATTACGGAAAATGTTTGGCAGTTGACAGTGTACTTACATATCCGTGTGGTTGTTACGAATATTACCTCTCCTCTAAACCTCTGACAGTGGTGAAAATGCTCTTGAAGCATGTACAGTAATCCAGTGTTGAACTGCATTTAATCCTTAGCACTGTGAATTATGATTATTTAAACAAAAACGAACACTACCGCCAGCCATCCCGACAACCGTTTATTCATGATGGCAGTCGAGAGAGAACTGGGGGGAGGGGAAGGGGAGCCTAGGGAGCGCGGGAAACGATCGTAAATACAGCTGTTTGGCGCCACGCACCAAATTTAAATTTACGGGTCAAAATATTCGGATTTTTTTTTTTTTCCCCATTTGGGGGGCATTTTTGGGTTCTGAACGTCTCAGCCAATAATATCCAGACAGTGGGGTGTCCGGTTGCTGGGAGTTCGGATAACTGGGTGATTATTGTACACGTATTTATATATATATATACACAGTAAACCTTGCATAAGCCGAACTTTTAGAAGCCGGAATCTTCTAGTTAGCCGAACTCAGGCCGAGGTCACGTATGAAAGTAGGCCGAAATGCGAAAGTAGGGGGAGAAATGGCACCAGGCGGACACGTGGCGCCAGTCTGCTGCTTGCTTTTGGGGACGGAAGTTGCGCCATTCTTACTGTCATCTAGTACTGAGCAGTGCTCTCCTTTTGCCTTCTGCTTTGCCATGGAAGGTTCAAAGCTTAAAAGAAGTGATACTGGCACCTCTAGTTGTAAAGGAACGAAGCTAAAAAAAAAAAAAAATGTGCATGTGTGACTTAGTGTAGTGATCATGAGTAAAGTTAAGTACTGTTATTACTGAAAGTGTTACATTGCAGTCTGTTACAATGATTACATTTAAGTTTAGTTCTTAATATAGAGTGAAATAAATACTGGGTACTGTTTAGAATTTACGTTAAAGTGTGAACTCACTCACCTCCACCAACTCTGTCTCCAAAACAAAACAAACTGCCGAACTTTGAAGAATCTACTGCCTCTAACAAAAGGTGTTACACTGCAGTCTATTCCAGTGATTACATTTAAGTTTAGTTCTTAATATAGAGTGAAATAAATACTCTGTACTGTTTAGAATTTACGTTAAAGTCTGAACTCAACCACCTCCACCACCTCTGTCTCCAAAACAAAACAAACTGCCAACGATCTACTGCCTCTAACGAAAGGTGTTACACTGCAGTCTATTACAGTGATTACATTTAAGTTTAGTTCTTAATGCAGAGTGAAATAAATACTGGGTACTTTTTAGAATTTACATTCAGGTGTGAACTCCACCACCTCCGTCTCCAAAACAAAACAAACTGCCGACGATCTACTGCCTCTGACGAAAGGCAAATTATGTGCACTGAATTCTTTCTTTTTTGTCTTTCTTTACTTATTTGTATACTGTATATGCTCCTTTACTTTAGTGTTAAGAAGACAAGTAATAAGTATTGTTATTGCAATTTGGGGGGGTGAAAATCCATCTCCAACACACGGTACCGACGGCCTGTACCGCCTCTGTGAATGATTTTCTACAAATTAACCACTTCAGTACTGTGACGTCTATTTCAACTTTATTTACGCTTCCTCTAGCCGATTTTATGGCACTCAGGACTGGACTCACATACTGAAGGGGCTAACGAAGGCTGTACCAATCCCGTGCACTTCCACAGATCCAACGTACACTGACTAAACTTGTCTGGTGGCAGCAAGAACAAAATGAAAATACACCCAGCACTGAAGGGGTTAAATGTATATTAAATGCACTAAATTGTTTTTTGTCATAACTTATTTATTTATATATGCTTCTTTAATTGAGTGTTGAAAGGACAAGTAATAAGTATTGTCTTAGCAATTTTGGAGGGTGAAAATTCAGTAATATAGCAATTTTGGGGGGTGCAAATTCGGTAAGCCTGAAAAATCGGTAATTCGAACCAGGGTAGAGCCCCATATAGTTTGGCTTTTGAAGGGTTTATTGTATATATATGTATATATATATACAGTATATATATATATATATATATATATATATATATATATATATATACAGTAAGACCTCACTATAACGGACTAATTGGGGCCCAAGCTATTCCGAAAAATGCGAAATTCCGATAAAAGCTACTTCCGGACTTACCCCTGCTAATCCGGACTTTTTCCAATATATCAGACATTAGTCCAGATTGCATCAGTGGTTTTCACCACCATTGCAGTATTGTACTGTGTTATACTTTCACTACATTAATCAAATGGTATAATAATACTGTACTGTGCACAGAAAAATATGTCTTTTACTTGTCTTATTGTGGTGAACATAGCTGAAGTGGTCAGGCAGTCCGGACTGCTTCTGGCTTTATCGGACTTTTTCCGATATAAAGGTGTTTAGTCCGGTAGCTCCTTGAGTCCGATAAAAGCGAATTTCGGTCTATTGAAGTCCGTTATATCGAGGTTTTACTGTATATGTATAGATTATATATACATACAGTAATCTCTTTTCTTTCTGGACGACCACTATCTGGTTACACCACTGTTCGGACATCATAGACTGATGTTCGAAACCCCAAAATGCCCAAAAATTAAAAAAAAAAAAAAAATAGATTTTTTCAAACCGTAAGTTTGAATTTGGTGGGCGTCGCCGAACGGTCTTGTTTACATTCCATTCTCACTGTCTCCCCATCTTGCCACTCCGACAGTTTTCTCTGAACTGCCGTGAGTTTTTGTTTTAACAACCATAATTCACAGTGCTAAAGATTAAGTGCAGTTCAACACTGGATTACTGTACATGCTTCAAGAGCATTTTCACCACTGTCAGAGCTTTAGAGGTGGGGGAAACAGCCACCACGGACATGTAAGTACACTGTCAGGTGCCAAATATTTTCCATAAACACTTCTAAATCCTCATTCTCTGGTTACATTTTATTTACTTCATGCTTTGTGTCCCATATTTGAGTGCACAGGCTGTGAAAGAGGCGATTTTCTCAGTGATTACCATGTCTCTTACATACATTCACTATCTAGTCAACTGGTGAACATTGTTGCCTTACTAACCTCTAAATCATAATTTTCTGGTAACAGTTTATTTATTTCACACTTTGTATCCCACATTTTAGTGCATAAGATGTGAGAAAGGGTGATTTTCTTAGTGATTGCTATGTCCGATACTTACTTACACTATGCTGTCAACTTGTGAACACCTCTGCCTTACTCACCTCAGAATCATCATATTTTGGTTAAAATTCAATTAATTCATGCTTTGTGCCCATTATTTATGTGAATGGGGTCTTAAATAAGTGCTATGCATGTCCGGTAGGGAGGTAGGTAGGTGGTTTTGTGATTTAGGTTAGGTTAGGTAAGCGTCAGGTATGACGGTGCTGGAGCTTCAGGGCCACCATCCGGACAAGACCACTTTCCGGTCATGCCTTTGGCTGTATTACAACGGATAGTGGAGTGATTACTTATATATATATCAATTCCTCCAAAATCCAACATAATATAGCCATAAGCACATCCTGATCTTGGGTTTGTCCGGGTCTTGGACCAGAGGCTTCTGGACGTGTACTTATGGACCCGGACCCACCCTAACTCATAAAACCACCTACAAAACTTCCAACTGGACATGCGATGTTGCCTATTTAAGACCCTAAACACACCCTAAACACACCAATAAGGGACATAAAGCACGAAATAAATGAAATGAAATCAGAAAATCAAGAATAACAGGTGAGTATGAAAAATATTTACCAGTTGACAGCATAATGACATCCTAACTGAACATAAACCTCACCAGTTTCCTGGGTACTTACAATATGCCCGTGGCCATTGCGAGGAATAACCTGCCTCTTCTCACACTCTGACAGTGATGAAAATCCTGTTGAAGCACTGCACTTACACCTTGGCACTCTGAATTCGTAGTTCTTAACACTGCACATTCTTTTTTCAGTTGTGCTGCACATAATCTCACCAGTGTTGCTCTTAGTCCTTGGGACTATGATATCGTCACTTTTTTTTTTTTTTTTTTTTTTAAGTAACACTGCACAACACTGTAAATTCCCTTGTGGTCTAGTGGCAAGTTTTTGCTGTTTACTCACTATCAGAGTGCAAGAGTAGCCAGACATCCGAGGGGTGCGTTGCTGGGCCGTGGTGATGGACTACCCACTGCAGACGACTCTGAAGAAAGCCGCAAACTCACATCCAGTCGCGACTCCACCATGGCCGATGTGCTGGGCTGTGGCTCGAAGCTGGATGGCCTGTATTGTGAAGGCGGGGCTGGGCACTGCGGTGGTCATGGGCCTGAAAAAGTTGTCAGTGGTTGATTGACACAAGGAATGACAATTCTGCTGATTGATGATGCGCTGCCTGAAAGTGCGCACTTCCTCCTCAGGTCCCAGGGGCCCCATCTCCTATTCGCAGTCCGGGTGTTTGAGGTAGTACAGGACGAACTTGACATGTTCCCGGAGTGTGCTAAGCTTGGAGATGGCTGGAGTAGTGGCAGCCTGAGAGGAGTACACATCATCATTGCTGTCCTTGTTGGAATCTTCAAGTTGGGTACTCGTACCGGTAGCTGAAGTAGCGATCTCGATATCAGACATGATCTGATATCCAGGATCGCCCTCGTCGTCATCCAGCCCCTCACGCATGTCGTCCACATCCACCTCGTTGCCCGCTACACGAAGACGTGCATGGAAGTCATCCATGTCAAAACCTAGTAAGTCGTGCACCACCTCGGCTCCGGAAAGCAGACGAGACCAATCACTTTCTAGTCTTGACAGGGACTTCCTTCCATGCACTGGCCCATTTGTAGATGGCAGACTTGATGTTGTAGCAACGATGATTTTCCAGAGTCCGCTGGCCTTGCGTGTCCCATCCCTCCCTGCGCTCATCCTTGTCCTTGAGGACAACCATCACCTCCTCCAGGAACTTCTGATGATACAGCCTCTTTGTCACCACGATCACTTCGTGGTCCATTGGTTGGATGAAAGCAGTCGAATTAGGTGGCAGAATCATACACCTAATGCAGCCATTCTCAGCCACCAACTCCCTGTGGGGCGGATGCACAGGTGCATTGTCCAGAAGAAAGAGATCCTTTACCTGGTCGCATGGGATTCCCAGAGTCTTTGTCTGATAATCGATGACCTCCTTGACGAAGTGCTGGTGAAACCAGTCTTTGAAGATCTTGGCTGTGAACCAAGCCTTTACAGAATGGTACCAGACGACAGGAAGGACATCCATCACCCCACGACGGCACCGAGGCTGCTTTGCACGACCAACAATAACGGGTTTGAGCCGGTGCACGCCATTAAAATTGGCACAACACAAAGTAGAGATCTGTTGCTTGGAGAGCTTGCAGCTAGGTACATGCTTCTCCGTCTCCTCTGCTGGAGTGTTCTTGGGCAGCGAGCGATAGAATAGGCCAGTTTCATTTCATATGCATTATAGACTTGACCAAGAGTGAGGCCCTCCCTATTGATCAAGCCCTTCACCTTCTGGTGAAACTCGTCTACTCCTTCCTTCTTTGTGTCCGAGCTTCGCTATGGGCCTTACGGTTGTTAAGTCCACATGGTAACTTGAATGTGATGAGCCAACCCTTGGATTCCTTGAAGTCTGGGGTGTCGTGGAGCCATGCAAACTTCTCGACAGCAGCCTTTAGCTCCGTATCATATACTAGCACACCAGCAGCACATTGTTGCTGATACCAAATCAGCATGGAGCGGTCAACTTCTGCAAACCTGGGATGGTACATAATCTTCCGCTGCACGTTGCATTTGGTCTTTGAAGCGAAGTCAGCAGTGTACTGGGTGAATTTGTCTCGGGACGTCTTGATATCAAACAAGGTATAGTGGGCCAGGTTGGATTGACGAAGGATGCGGGACGTCAACCATCCCGCAGCCACTTTTTCCAGTATCTCCCGCTTCTTCTCCAGAGTCAAAACCACTCATGTCCTCTTCTCAGGCAGCGGGGTCATCATCACACACACGAGGAAGAGGCAGAAGAGGAACAGGAGGGCCTGCAGCAGATAGGGCACCACCGGAAAAGCGAGCACATGGTGGCCATGATGACAAGCATGCACTCACGATGATGTCCAGGCGGGAAATGGGGAGGAGGCAGGGGCGTTCTAGCGGACATTGTATGATTTACACGCGTAAACACAGCCCAAGTTTAAACTTATGGGTAAAAAAAAAAAAATGATTTTTTTCAGGTTTTTTGCCTTTCTGGGGCATTTTTGGGTTTTGAAGACCTGATCCCAAAATGTCTGGGACTTGGGGTGTCCAGTTATTTGGCGTCCCGGATCACACAACCTTGTCGCGACACCCACGTCAATCGTGAACCATTCAATTAGATGCCCCTTTACCCTTATGCATGGATCACTACCTTCATATAAACTCTTGATAGGAACTAGGAGCTTACTATCTACACCATACATGTGCAAAGCCTTCCACCATCCTTCTGTGTCAGCTGTGTCGTATGCTTTTTCCAGATCCATGAATGCCATAAACACCTTATAGGCCTTCTGAGAAGCCTTCTTCACTATATTTCTCCCTTCAAGTATTTGATCCACACATCCTTTGTGACTCCTAAAGCCATCCTGTTCATCACTCACCAGGACTTCTGATATCTCTTACTTTTTGTATAGTAGTTCTTCCATATGCTTTCCCTACCACACTCAGTAAACGTATGCCACGATAATTCTTGCACTCACTTCACTCACCATTATTTTTGGACAGGGTTACAATCACAGCCTTTTTTCCACTCTTTTGGCACAGTTTCACTCATCCATGCCTTCTTCCCCATCTCCAACAAGCATTTCATTCCACTTTCTTCACTACACTTAATCATCTCTGCATACACCTCATCAGTCCCAGCTGCTTTCCCATTTTTCAGCCGTTTCACAGCGTTCTTCATCTGTGCGAGTGTCACATTTCCTATCAATGCATTCCTTCTCTGCACACCCCCGAATCCAGTCATATATACAGCCACTTTGCTCTCTCCCTTCCCATTCATCAAACTTTCAAAATATTCTTTACAACTGGTGCTTATCTCATCCTCATGGGTTAACCCGTACCATCCCATGCATTTTTGCAATTTTATACCCACTCAATCCCAGACCAGAAACGGAATTTTTTTTTTTTTGCATAAAACAATCCAAAAGGACATATAAATCAAGAAAAAGCAAAATAAAGTAGTCCTTATAGGAGAAATAAGAGCAGGATGGCCGTCCGTCATGTTTTTAGTCGTTTCCCAAGCTGTGAGTGACGTTTTCCCATCCAGGTGGGCAGGACAAGAGAGAATAATGGGGGATTCCCCGCTCTCAGTTGGCTCATATATCCTTCCGCAGAAGAGTCATTCAGGTCTTCCTCTTCTGAAGAATCACTAAATGAAGGGACAGAAGGGTCCATGTGAATATTTCAACGGCCTCCTCCAGCCCAATGAGGCGGAAAAATGGCGTGATTTTCGTGACATTCTGATGCTATGATGGACAGTGGCACACTGATGTTACCCACCCACACAGAACCAAACTCATTGCTACAAGTGCTTGTGCAGTGTTGCCACTACATTAAGCTACTCCTTAGCAAAAAAAAATAGCTAGATTGAAGCAGTTTGATTCACGCTACAGCACTCGAATTTAGCTGTCGGCACCATCACGTCAGTGGGATTAATTGCGATGTTTTGTACTGTCGGCACCATGCTGACGGCGGGAGTGTTCAGGTTAATAATCCACCACTTACATCCTCCACATTTTCACATTTCGTTCTGCTGTCACTTATAGTTATTATACATTTCCTCACCTCTTTCCAGAATAACTTCCTATTTTCAGAGTAATTTTCATTCACTTTTCTTCCTAGATCATCATTTTCCTCCTTTTTCTTCTTCACTAGTCTCTTTTCTTGCTCTCAGTATGTTCAGTTCTTATTTCAATAGAACCCCTGTCCTGTAACTACTCTAGCCACTTCTTCCTCCTTTCCTCCACTGCTCTCTTAACCTCTTCATCCCACCGTGCCATACCTTTCGTCTTTGTTGTTACTCCTGCCATATCACACACCACTTTAGCATTCCTAATTAAGCAGTCCTTGTATGCATTCTGCAGGCTGTCCAGATCCATTTCATTCCAGTTCACTGATTCCAACTCCTTCCCTGTGTTGGTCCTTTATTCATCTGCCACGTCTTTGATCCACAGCTTCTTGACTTTCAGTCTTTTTCCCTGACTGCTTCTCTCTCTCCTGGTCCACCTCACTCCTCTCAGCTTAATCTTACTTACCACAGTCACATGATCTGACAGACCTTCACATCGTCCTCTCACGGCGCTCGTATCAGCAGCCATTCCCAGCATTGACCCCTCTACGAGCACATAATCAATCAGGCTCCTTCCAGCACGATCTCTGTTCCCTCTATACCATGTATATTTATGTGCATCTTTATGTTTGAAATATAAGTTACAAATGCACAACCTCCTTTCCTGATACATCCCATTCAGTCGCTTCCCATTATCATTTTCTCCTGGCACTCCATTACAACCCATTATGTTATCCACAAGACCAGTGCAAAATTAGACAATAGAAATAACTAATTTTTTTCCAATTTTTTCTCAGCAAATGACAATTTCCTTGTAGAAAGGTGCATTTTTGAACATTATCGCAGTAAAGGATGGAAGTTCATATTCATTTCCAATTAGAAAAGTAGCCATCCATCCATCCATCATCTAATCTTAGGATGCCCCATGAGGAGCCTAGGAGCCTGGGGCTAGGCAAGCTGATGTTTAAGATGAAAGTGACCAGCCTCACTCATCCCTATGTGGCAGTACGTGAGCAGTAAACTCCTGCCACCTTATGGATATAAATCTGCACCGGCTCAATCCAATTGGAGCTCTTTAATTACCTACTAAACCACTAGGCACCGTGATTTGGTTATGTGGTTACCACCCAGCATAGTAAATGGTTTCCTGGTGTACAGGAAACCATTTGGCTTGTCACTGAGTGTAGATAGGTAGAAAGAAGAGGAAAGAATGAAGGAAAGAAAGACAGAAGAGGGATTGTAAAGTCACCCATAGGCTGAAGGCGGAAGAATAAAGGAAGGAAAGATTAGATGAAGGAAGGAAGAGAGGAAAGGGCAGACACCCAAAGCAGCACTGCTTCGAGTGAGTGTATGGTAGCAACAATGTTACAATTAGCACTTTCAATTTTTAGGGAGTTTGGCCACGTCCAGGGGAATGACTGAGAAATGCTAGGTCGCAGCCAAATGGTTAAGACACCCCACATCTCCTCCGCCTCCTTTTGTTGAGTGGGCACGATAAAGCCCTAATATTAATTGTAGTCAGTCTGAATATACAGTACAGTAATCCCTTTTTTATCCGGACATAATAGAACCAAAGTCATGTCTGTGTAGTGGCAACATCTGGATAATGAACACTATTCCCTGACTGTACCCAGACCCTACCTATACCCACCTCCAACCTATACCTAATCTATTTTTACAGTACCTGTGCTTAATTTGGCAGTGTTTTCCAGTCATTCAGGCATATTTAGATATCAAAACACACTTAGAAATATCCAGAGTAATGCTAAACACCAAGAAAACCACTGAAAACCAAAAAAAAACATCCTACTTATGCACTACTGTATGTACAATACCCTCCTTGTTTTCGCAGTGTTTTTTGGTCATTCTGCCATATTTTGACAGTAAAGCATATATAGGATTATCCAAAATAATTTCCAACACCAAGAAAACCATGCAAAACAAAACATTGAAAACCAAAAAACATCCTACCTATACACTGCGTTATGTACAGTACCCCTCCTTTTTTTTTGGAACTGTTTTCAGGTCATTCTGCCATATTTTGACATAAAAACATGCATGGGAATATTCTAAACAAATTTCTACACCAAGGAAAATGTGAAATAAACCTAAGTTACCTGCCAAAAACCATTCGGTTGGGGTACTTATCACCCACTGCACCGCAGACAGGCTTCTTAACCCAAACACCTCCAGCAGGTGTAGAGTTGTCCCATGAGGTCTAGTGGCAAACATTTTTGTCTAGCAAATGCCCCATAACTCCTCCTCCTCCTCCTCCTTCTGAACCTGCTGGAGCTGGAGGATGACTGGTGTCGTTTGGTGTGGTGATGATGGCCTACCCACCTCAGGAGACTCGAAAGACAGCTGCAAACTTACATCCAACGGAGACTCTGCGGCTGTCGACGTGCTCGGTTGTGGGTCCAGTGGTGAAAGCGGGAAACAAGATGGTGCTGGTGCTGGTTGTGGTGGTGGTGGTGGTGAGAATGGGCTGGCACTTATGGGGGTCGCAGGCTTGAAGAAGGAATCCATCCTTGTCTGATGATAGGATCGACGATTCTGCCCGAAGATGACAGCATCCCGGACTGCCTTCAGCTCCATCGCGAGGCTGAGCAGCACCAACTCCCTGTCACGGTACGGGTGCTCGGCATACTCCAACACCCCCTTCAGGTAACCACGGAGGACACTGAGACGAGGGATTGAAGGAGTTGCGGAGGGCTGTGAGTCAGGGTTCTCATCCTCGGTCTCGCTGTCCTCTTTCATGCCCACAGAGGCAGCAGCAGCAATATTCTCATCAGACATGGTCTGATAGTCAGAATCGCTCTCCTCCTTGTCCAGCCAAACCTTCATGTTGTCGACGTCCATCTGCTCTCCTGCTGTTCGAAGGTGGCAGTGGAAATCATCCACGTCAAACCCCTCAAAGTCATGCTTGGTTTCGATTCCTTGGAGGAGACGAGACCAACTGCCTTCAAGGGTTTTCACAGAGACTTTGTTCCACGCATTCACCGAATTCAACACTGCAGACTTCGGGTCGTAACGCCGAAGATTCTGCAAGGTCTGCTCCCCACGTGTGTCCTCAGCCGCGTCCTCGACCTCCAGCACCACCATCACCATGTTCAGGAACCTCCAGCGGTAGTCTCTTTGCAGCCACGATAACACCCTGGTCCATTGGTTGAATCAGAGCAGTCATATTAGATGGCAGATACATGCACATAATCCACCCATCATCAGTAACCAAATCCTTCTCAGACGGATACACTTGGGCATTGTCCTGTAGCAGGAATGCCTTCGCCTGGTCTCAAGCGATACCAAGGACCTCCATTTGGTAACGGATAACCTTCTTGACAAAGTGTCTGTGGAACCATCTGTGGAACCAATCTCAGATGATCTTAGCGGTAAACCAGGCCTTCAGAGAATGGTACCACTCAACAGGGAGGCTATTCATCAACCCACGGAGACAACGTGGTTGTTTTGCATGCGCAGCAACAATGGGTTTGAGGTGGTGCATCCTGTTAGTGCCGGCACAGCACAAAACAGATACACGGTGTCTGGACAACTTCCGACCAGGCACAGTCTTCTCCGTTTCCTCAG
Source organism: Birgus latro (assembly GCA_018397915.1). Classification (NCBI taxonomy): domain Eukaryota; kingdom Metazoa; phylum Arthropoda; class Malacostraca; order Decapoda; family Coenobitidae; genus Birgus; species Birgus latro. The sequence continues at coordinate 12,877 of JAGKTI010000216.1, read as the reverse complement.
CCAGGGTGTTGGTGGGCAAGGAGCAGTAGAACAGACCAGTTTTGTCGATGTTATAGACTTGACCAAGGGCAAGGCCCTCATCCTTGATCAGGTGCTGCACTTCCTGTCGAAACGGGTCTATTTCCTTCGCTGCCGCGTCCAAGGCCTCGTCGTATGCCTTACGGCCAGTAAGTCCATGGCGAAGCTTGAAGCGAAGGAGCCAGCCCTCGGATGTCCTGAGGCACGCAGACTTCTTGGCAGCAGCCTTCACCGCAGTCCCATGCACTAGCACACTGGCACCACGTTGCTGGCAAAACCACATCAGTGTTGACCAGTTGATAATAGCATGATGGGCCTAGGCCATTACCTTCCTGTCGCCCCTACATGTGCTTTTCCCGAAGTCCTGTCCGTACTGCACAAGCTTGTCATGTGACTTCTTGATATTAAACAGTGTTGAATGGGCTAGATCATATTTTCATAGTATACATCCTATGGTCCAGCCCGCATCAACTTGGCCCAATATCTTACATTTCTTCTCCAGAGTCAGAACCTTCCTCTTCTGCTTCTCAGGTGATGGTGGGGCCATCACCACACACACGAGAATACAGCATAGGAGAGCCACAACCTGATGAAGGTGTGGGACCACCACAAAAGCAACCGCACTCACAGCCATTCTTGCAAGCAAGTCACTGTGGCGAAACTAAGGTGGGAACTGAGGTGCGAGCTTGTGTTGGCTGGCAGCCAGTACAATACTGCCATATCGCACCCCATGGTTGCATCAGAGCACAGACAAAGCAAAACGTGGCAAACTAACATCTGCATATAAAGTTCACATCCATTTGCCCAGGCTAGAGTTAGCACGTGATGGCAACAGCGGATGACCTGTACATCACTGTCTCAGGCAGAGTATGACTAATGTGGCCTGCCAGGCAACCATGACCATTCAGTTGGGAAACAGACGGGCACATGTGGTGGGGGGTTTCACACTTATCCTGGAGGCCGGGGACTCCTGCCATTCAGTGTAGAGGCGGATGGGCGCTTTTACAGCACATTTTCTCGTGGCTTGTGGTCTGTGTTACATGTGTGGTGGCCACCAGGAACTTTCTCTCAGGAACAATGCTTGCCCCATCATTTCAAAATAACCAATAAAATTTTCTTGAAAATATGTACAAAGGGAAGGGTGATGCCCTGGAAAGGGGAGATTACAGAGATATAAAGCTTTTAGATCAGATAATGAAAGTAATGGGGAGAGTTCTAGAAGGTATGATTAGAGAAAGAGTGAATATTGATGAGATGCAGTTTGGGTTTATGCCAGGCAGGGGGACCACTGATGCCATATTCAATGTTCGACAGCTTCAGGAAAAATATATTGGAAAGAAAAGGGAATTGTATTATGTTTTTGTTGATTTGGAAAAGGCCTTTGACAGAGTCCCTAGAGAGGTGGTGAAGTGAGCAATGAGAAAGCTAGGATTGGAAGAGTGGCTGGTTAGGGTGGTTATGGCCGTGTACGTGGGTGCTCGCTCCAAGGTAAGAGTGAATGGAGTTTTGAGTGATGAGTTTTCTGTGAATGATGGTGTGCATCAGGGGTCAGTTTTGAGTCCCTTGTTGTTTATCATGGTGCTTGAAGCCCTCTCACGTGACTTCAGAGATGGACTGCCATGGGAGATGTATGCTGATGATTTGGTGTTGATTGCAGAGAATGAAAAGGAGGCGGAGGAAAGATTTAAGAAGTGGAGAAATGGTATGGGCCACAAGGGCTTAAGGGTAAATGCAGATAAAACAAAAGTGATGATATCTGGGGTTGGTGGCAGTACAGTCAGAGGAGAGGGAGAGTGGCCATGTGCAGTTTGCCACAAAGATGTGGGAAGTAATTCCATCTTGTGAAGTGTTTGTGATAAATGGGTGCACAAAAGATGTAGTGGTATTAGAGGTAGACTGCAAGATAATGCTGATTTTATGTCTGCGGCTTGTCGGGGAGAGCAGGTGGAGATTGTTAGGCGTGAAGGGATTGAGCTAGCTGGTGAGTCTCTTGAGTGTGTGGAGGAGTTTTGTTATTTGGGAGACATGTTATGTGCTGGAGGTGGGGCTGGTGCTAGCTCGGTTGCTAGGGTGAGAAGTGGTTGGAAGAAGTTCAGGGAGCTGTTGCCTCTTCTGACATTGAGAGGACTCTCCTTGCGTGGTAATGGGTCTTTGTATGCAGCTTGTGTTAGGAGTGTGATGCTGTATGGTAGTGAGACCTGGGCAAAAAAGGAAGAGGATATTCGCAGGCTTAAACGTACAGAAATGACAATGATTAGGTGGATGTGCAATGCGTCCCTGTGTGCAAGGCCTGGGGGGGCTGGGTTTACGATGGAAGAGTTGTGAGGTATGATGGGACTAGAGTGTATTGGTGTTGTGATGAGGAGAGGTAGGCTGAGGTGGTTTGGACATGTGGAGCGGATGGGGGATGATAATTGGGTGCAGAGGGTGAGTAGTGTTAATATTGGGGGAGGGGTAGACCGAGAAAGACACGGGACGAAGTCATTAAGTGTGACCTCAGGGTTAAGAGACTGAACAGGGAGGCTTCCAAAGATCGAGCAGCATGGAGAGCCGCCATTAGGTGACCAAGGCCGACGCATGCAAGTATGTTGAAGCCTTTAAAAACGAAACGTTATTCTAATGTAACCTATTCAGACCTAACTTATCCCATTATGGCTACTAGGCCAAGTTGGCTGACTGTGGTATTGAAATAAATACCCCATACTGAATGGAATTGTACTGTACAGTACATACGTGCAGTAATGTGTATGATCTCCCAAAGAAGTGATGACCCGATTCACAGTACCTTTCGCTCAGAAAGTGGTATCTGGCAACTGTTACGGCCATGTTATATTTTCTATATTGCACACCGGAAAGAGCAGTATTTGGGTAAACAGCACCAAAAAGTAATATATTAGTGTTTTTACCATGTGTATCTCGCATTACGGAAGAGGAAACCACAATTCACTAAAGTTGAGGCTTAGCAGTACGAAAGAATGTGAAACGCACTCCATATCACTCAATGGTTTCAGGGTTAAAATGCGGAGAAACTCTCGTAATACTTATTTTCCATTCAAAATCAACAATACTGAAGGAAATATGTCCCATAAAATAAAACCCTCAGATAATCGTAATTCGAAATCATTAGTGCCATCAAATCAGAAAAATACACATCTAAAGCTATATTATTATCCACATTTAATTCTCTCTGCGGGATGATATTCACGCGGGTAAACCTGTATGTGCTGAAAGCAAGATTGATCAACAAGAAACTATAGCCTATCGGTGCAAGCAGATTATTGCTCTTTATTTAGCAAATATTCCAGTAAGACAGATATACTGGCACCTTGACAGTTAACAGATAGATAAGCAATATAGAGGTAGAACATAGGAAATTTGCTGCTGGAGCCCCTCGTAGTACAAGACCAAGACAGACGGATTAATTCGTGTGCCCAAGAACAACTACTTACCACTTGTGTTGCTATCAAGAAGCAAATTAATCTGCCGGCATTCAGTGACGTTAGTGAAACCAGTGCAATCATAAGTGGAAAACTGGTCATTTTTATTCACACGAAATTCCAACATGTTATAAAACATGTAGGGCAGTTTCATGGAAGAACTAAAGAGGGAGAGGTTGATAGTCAAAAGCATGAATGCGACAATGAAGATAATTAAAACCAAAAACATTATATTAAAAATAAGGGGGAGGGGCGATGACTGACGGAAGGCCTGCCGTGCACTGTTGCCAAAGGAAAAATTATTGAAATCTGCTAAATTAGTCTCAGATGCGGTAAAAATCCGCCAGACTGAGGGAAATTAAGGAAAAAAAAAATGGGCAAGACCTGAAAAAAAAAAAAAGAGCTAGAGAAATGTAATAATTTTATACCAGCTAGACTGCTTTTGAAATCTCTAAATTTAGCGGGAAAATCGCTTCATTGATAACTGCTGCCATGAGTTGTGAAAATGTGCCAGATGTCACTATTTATTTATTTTTTGATTGATCTATTAAAAAAAAAAAGGCTAAACTTAACTAGTATTTTTTCAAGAATAATTTTTTTTACATCATAAATAATGTTTACTGGGCAGGCAAAGACTGTTTCCGTCTCCTAAATGAATGTTACCAGACCCAGGGAGTTTTGTCCGAAACTTAATGAAAGCGAGTCATCGCTTCTTTGGGCGATTGTACAATACAGTCATATGCATTTGTACAGAGATAGATTACTGTACTGAAATTGTAATCATATTGTGGAAAAGAATCTCTCTCTGTCTGTCACTGTCATTGTCTGTGTGTGTGTGTGTGTGTGTGTCCCAGTGGCTGCACAACATTCGACATTTGGTAGAGTGGCGGACATCTGCTGTCACCGAACACGTACTCATGGCTTGTGCTCTGTGTTCGATGGTGGTGGCGGTTGGGAAGGACTTAGCCCGGTGGCTGCTCGATATTTTACATTCGGTGGGGATGCGTACGAACACTTGACACTGCTTGCGGGTTACGGTCTTATTGCTTGGGTGCTGGAGCTTCGTTGGGGGTGATCGAACGAGCATGCAACTTTGACCGTTCAGTACACAGGCAGGCGGACATTTTAGCTCTGGTTGTGGGTTACAGACTACATGTACTTCCCGCTCACGGTTCGAGCCCGGCGGCGATGATACTAAATGTTTGGACATGTTGGTGGTCAGCTGGCTGAAGTTCTCAGGCACTTTTACGTCCAGGTAATAGCAAGTACTATGAATTCAGATATTGGTTTATCAGAGGCAAGTTCCAGCATCCGGATAATGAAGACATCTGGATACTGAGCGTCTGGATAATTGAGGGACTACATACTGTATATGTGTAGTATGTATGTGTATATATATATATATATATATATATATATATATATATATATATATAAATATATATATATATATATACACAGTAATATTCCCACTATCCAACATAATAGAACCAAAGGCATGACCGGAAATGGTCTTGTCCGGATAGTGGCCCTGAAGCTCCCGCACCGGTCATTCATGACCCTAACCTAACCTAAATCAGAAAACCACCTACCTACCTCCCTACCGGACATGCATAGTACTTATTTAAGTCCTCTTTCACATAAATAATGCACACAAAGCATGAATTGATTGAATTTTAACCAAAGAATTATGATTTTGAGGTGAGTAAGGCAAAGGTGTTCACAGCTTGCCAGCATAGTGTAAGTAAGTATCGGACATGGAAATCACTATGAAAATCACCCATTCTCACTTCCTATGCACTAAAATAATGAACACAAAGCATGAATTCATATAATTTTAACCCAAAAATGATGAATTTGAGGTAAGTAAGGCATAGGTGTTCACTGAGTTGACAGCTTAGTGTAAGTAAGTATCAGACGTGGCAGCCACTGTGAAAATCATCATTTCTCACATTTTATGCACTAAAATATGGGATACAAAGCATCAAATAAATAAATTGTTACCAGAAAAATGATCACTAAGAGTTAGGTATGGCAAAAGTGTTCACCAGAATGCAGCATGCTGAAAGTAAGTATCAGACATGAAAATCACTGGCATTCACCTTTTTCACAGCTTGCGCACTAAAATAATGAACACAGAGCATGAATTCATTAAATTTTAACCCAAAAAGGATGAATTTACAGTAAGTTAGGCACAGGTGTTCACTGAGTTGGCAGCTTAATGTAAGTACCAGACATGAAAATCACTGGCATTCACCTTTTTCACAGCTTGTGCACTTTAATACTAGTGGTAACAATGCATGAAAAATAATAGGATATTATAATTTACATTTATGGGAATTTTTTTTACCACAAAGCATGCTGAAAAGAGGTTAGACAAGATAATCATTATGGAAATCATCTTTCACACAGTCTGTGCATGAGATTAATGATATGGGAAGAACAAAACAGGGATTTTCGATGAAGTTAGGGTACTTATGAGAATGCTGCCGCCATCCTGATGTACAACCCGCTCTGTCCTCCCAGACTCTGACAGTAATAAAGGTGCATCTGAGGCACCTCCAGAAATTCGTAGAATCCTTGGCACTTCCGCTGCACTTTACACTCACCAGCACTTCCCACAACGTTTCCCTTCCCATAACACTAACAATCTTTCATCACATCACTCCAGTGCACTGCACATCACTTCACATAACTGTAAATTCCCATGTGGTCTAGTGGCGAGTCCTTGATACTTAGTCACTGTCAGAGTCCGAGAGGAGCTGACGGAGGCGGCCTAGGGGCTCGTTGGTGGGACGTGGTGATACGCTGCCCACTGCAGAGAACTTTGAAGACAGCTACAAACTCACATCCAGTGGTGACTCCGCTGTGGCCGATGTGCTGGGCTGTGGCTCGGAGCTTGAAGGCCTGTCTTGGTGAGGCAATGGTGTGGAGTGAGGGCTGAGCACGGCGGGGGGGGACAGGCCTAAAAAGCCATCAGTGGTTGATTGACGCAAGCAACGACGATTCTGACGATTAATGATGCGCTGCCTGAAAGCTCGCACTTCATCCACAAGTCCCAAGGGCCCCATCTCCCTGTCGCAGTTCGGGTGTTCTAGGTAGTCAAGGACAAACTCCACATGTTCCCGGAGACTTGGGGATGGCTGGAGTAGTGACGAGCCAAGAGGAGTCCGCATCATCGTCGCTGTCCTCGTCGGAATCTTCCTGCTGGGTGCTCGTACCGGCAACAGAAGATGCGATCTTGATATCAGACATGATCTGATACCCAGGATTGCCCTTGTCGTCATGCAACCACTCGCGCACTTCGTTGACATCCACATTGTCTCCACCCATACGAAGCCTTGCATGGAAGTCATCCACCTCAAAACCTAGGAAATCGTGCACCTTGTCAGTTCCATGAAGCAGACGAGACCAACCATTTTCTAGAGTCTTGACAGAGACTTCCTTCCATGCACTGGCCCAGTTGTAGATAGCGGACTTGAGGTTGTAGCAGCGAAGGTTTTCCACAGTCTGATGTCCTCACGTGTCTCGTCCTTCCCTGCGCTCATCCTCGTCCTCGTACACAACCATCACCTCATCCAAAACCCCCCGTCGGTATAGCCTCTTCGTTGCCACAATCACTCCCTGGTCCATTGGTTGGATGAGAGCAGTCGAATTAGGTGGCAAAAACAGACACCTAATGCGACCATTCTCAGCCACCAACTCCTCAGACGGATGCGCAGGTGCATTGTCTAGAATCAGGAGGGTTTTTACCTGGTCACGTGGGATTTTCAGTGTCTCCGTCTGATAATCAATGACCTCCTTGACAAAGTGTTGGTGAAACCAATCTCTGAAGATCTTGGTTGTGAACCAAGCCTTCAGAGAATGATACCACATGACATGAAGGACATCCATTAACCCGAGAAGGCACCGAGGCTGCTTTGCACGTCCAACAATAACGGGCTTGAGGCAGTGCATGCCGTTAGCATTGGCGCAGCACAAAGCAGAACCCGCTGCTTGGAGAGCTTGCGGTCAGGTATACTCTTCTCCGTCTCCTCAGTGAGAGTGTTTGTGGGCACTAAACGATAAGAATAGTCCAGTTTCATCAGCGTTGTAGACTTTACCGAGAGTGAGGCCCTCCCTGTTCATCAAGCCCTTCACCTTCTGCCGAAACTCTTCTATTCCCTCCTTGTTGGCGTCTAGAGCTTCACCATGGGCCTTACGATTGGTAAGTCCGTGCCGTAACTTGAACGCGAAGAGCCAACCTTCAGATGCCTTGAAGTCTGGGGTGTCGTGAAGCCTTGCTAACTTCTCGGCAGCAGCTTTCAGCTCCATTCCACATACCAACACACCAGCAGCACGTTGTTGTCAATACCAGATGAGTGTGGAATGGTCAGTGTCTGCATTCTTAGGAGTAAACATCATCTTCCTCTCCACGTTTCATCTGGATTTCGATGCGAAGTCAGCCATGTACTAGTGGAGTTTGTTTCGGGACCTCTTGATATCAAACAAAGTAGAGGGAGGGAGGTTGATTTCGCATAGAATCCGTGATGTCGGCCACCCGGCGTCCACCTTCTCCAATATCTCCCGCTTCTTCACCAGACTCAACACCACTCTCTTCCTCTTCTCAGGCGGCGGGGCCATCATCACACACACAATGAAGAAGGTGCAGAGCAGCACCAAGTCCTGCAGGAGGTAGGGGATCACCACAAAAGCAACCGCTTGAGGAGCCATGATGACAGCGTTCTCACAAACCGGCAGCTGAGCGGGAAATGAGAGGAGAGCAGACAGAGGCGGGCGGCACGAAAACACAACTGGTCGGCGCGCACGGGAAATTCAAATTGACACGGGAAAAAAAAAAAGGGATTTTTTCCTTTTTTTCTTTTTTTTTGAATTTTGGGGCACTTTGGGTTTCGGCCATCAGCCTATGGTGTCCGAACAGTGAGATAACTGGATAGTGGTCGTCCAGAAAGTAGAGAGATTACTGTATAATATATTATATATATATATATATATATATTTATATGTATATATATACAGTGTATATATATATATATATACATACATGCATACATATAGATACAGTAAGTCATCGTTTTTCGACGCATTTTACTTCGACGCTAGAAAAAAGCTTTTTTGCGCAAGAAAAAAGTTTCCTTTGTGTCTTACACTTAATCATTTTCCCCCTATTTTATTTTCAACACTCCCAGCCGGCAGCCGACACTAAGCAGACGACGCATATGCTCCCCTGTTTGTAAACAAAGAAAATGGCGACCACTTCAGCTCCATAATACAAGTACATATATAATAGAATGATTATTAATGTGTTAAATGTGAGTTTTGTTGACACTGGAGCATACAAACTTTATCAAATAAACATCTTCAATCAGTACATGACCTTGCAGCATCCGCCATCCTCACTGTTTTGGTAGGTCAGCCGATCTGTGGCTACTAAACAAGTTAGCATTCCGACGGCTATCATATAAATTTCTTATAAGACTTTATTTCTTGTTTTAACGTTATTTAATAGTATTTTAACTTACCATAACAGTAATGTAAATATTGAACTTACAAATTCATTCCTGTGGAAAAGCACTACAGCAAATGCTAAAGGAACAACTAAATAAGTATCATGTAAACTGCTTATAAGACTATATTTCTTTTTTTAACGTTATTTAATAGTATTTTAACTTGCACATAAACTTACCAGAACAGTAATGTGAATAACTTACAAATTCAGTCCTGTGGAGAAGCACTACAGCAAATGCTGAAGGAACAACTAAATAAGTATCATTTAAATGGTTTATAAGACTTTATTTCTTGTTTTAATGTTATTTAATAGTATTTTAACTTGCACATAAACTTACCAGAACAGTAATGTAAATACTGTATTGAACTTACAAGTTCAGTCCTGTGGAAAAGCACTACAGTACAGCAGATGCTAAAGGAACAACTAAATAAGTATCGTGTAAACTCCATATAAGACTTTATTTCTTTTTTTAATGTTATTTAATAGTATTTTAACCCATCCTGTCCCGACCTGTTTTTTACCCAGCCTACCCCCAGGCCCCGACAGATTTTCGACTTTTTGTTTTTTGGCTGAAGCCTTTGCTTTTTGTGAGAAACATAGAAAATTCATAGAGAAATCGTGATCCTGAAGTTAGAAATGTTGATACAGGTGTCACTGAACCTTACGTTTTCCTTCTTTTTCAGGGTACCTTGCTAAAGAAAATGAACTCTGGAAGGGTTAACTGATTCAAGCCACTTTAAATTATGTATTTATTTCATTTATTTGGTACAAATTTATCTGTAGTACAAGTCTATATTGGTTTTTACACAATAATATAGGCATTTATAAACATTGTTCACTCACCCAAAACCCCAGTATAATGGCACCTTCCTTTACGACATTACCACCTCATCACTTTTGTTTGTTTCTACCTCTAGCTTCTTTGTTTCTTTGTCCTTCTCCGTAGGAATAACTTCCACCGTGAATTTCGTCATTGGAGAGACCATGGGACAACTTACCTTTACTGGCCAGGTTACAGCTAACAGGTGAATTGCCTAGTGTGGGGGGGAGAGGGGGGAGGGGGGGTTAGGTGGGGCCAGGTAGTATCCCCTCTTGACAGCAGGTAGAGGAAGGTCTCCCACATATGCCTACCAAAAATCACACTCGAATGTTGAAAAATGTGCACACAATGGGCCTTGCAATTGAATGACGTACAATGCATGTCGTTGGGTCTGTCCGCAGAAAAAAGTAGCGACGTGCATCGTACGTCGGTGGGACTTGGCGAGTTAACTTGCACATAAACTTCCCAGAACAGTAATGTAAATATTGAACTTACAAATTCAGTCCTGTGGAAAAGCGCTACAGCAGTTGCTAAAGGAACGACTGTACTGAATAAGTATCATGTAAACTGCTTATAAGACTTTATTTCTTTTTTTAACGTTATTTAATAGTATTTTAACTTGCACATAAACTTCCCAGAACAGTAATGTAAATATTGAACTTACAAATTCAGTCCTGTGGAAAAACAGTACAGTGAATGACGTGATCACACGATCAAAACAAACCGTGTGGGCTTCATTCAAGGGTTTGGCCATTACACTTTTAATGTATTTTCAGGTACATGTTTATTGTGTTAGGTTGTAAGAGCAACTAGTAAACATTCATTTAATTTTGGTTAGGGCCTGTTTGGTGTTATAGCACTTTGTGATAGGGTAGGCACTTGTCCCGCCGGAACGCCCCTCAATTTTTCCTATTGATTCTTAACTTCACACTTCGACGTTTCGCGTTTCACGTGGTTTTGGCAGAACATCAGATCAGCGAAAAACAATGACTTAATGTATAGATACTTACATATATATATACATTCAACCCTCGGCTATCATGCCTAATTGGTGCCACTGTCTGCGCTATAGCCGAAAATGCAATAGCCGAATTGAAGAACTTATGGTAATAATTCTAATTGGTGCCATGACCTCAATATTCGCCCCTAAGATACCCTTTTTGTACCACATAATAACATATAATGGTCTAAAAATGAGCATGCAAATTAGAAATACTGTACCATAATCTTCCCACTATCCGATGTAATAGAGCCAAAGGCATGACGGGAAAGTGGCCTTGTCCGGATAGTGGCCCTGAAGCTCCAGCACTTGTCATTCATGACCCTAACCTAACCTAAATCAGAAAACCACCTGCTTACCTCCCTACCGGACATCCATAGCACTTATTTAAGTCCCCTTTCACATAAATAATGCACACAAAGTAAGTATCAGACATGGAAATCACTATGAAAATCACCCTTTCTCACTTCGTATGCATTAAATAATGAACATAAAGCATGAAATCATTGAATTTTAACCCAAAAATGATGAATTTGAGGTTAGGCATTTAGTGGTAGGTGGTGGCGACCATCATCCACTCACTTGATGTAGTGCTGCCTACTTCTTCCATAGCCTTTATCATTCTTTTTCTGTGCCTGCCCTCCTTTCTTCCTATTTCTCCTATATTTCCTGTCACTTCTTACTGCTTTTCTTTCCTTTACAGGTGGCATTACATTGAGTGACAAGCCAAATGGTTTCCTGTAAGCCAAGAAACCATTTACAGCTCTGGGTGGTAACCATATAACCAAACCATACGTGCTCCCTACGTGTCAACAAGTGGGTTGGTGGAGGGTTAGTGCCCCTCCCCGTAAAAAAAAATAAATCAGAGTCAAATGGCCACCCCTTACAGGATTATGGTGTCTGGCAATAGATAGATAGATAGACATAGGTGGTCACGAGATGGCAGCTTAGTGTAAGTATCGAACGTGGCAATCACTATGAAAATCATCATTTCTCACATCTTATGCACTAGAATATGGGATACAAAGCATCAAATAAATAAATTGTTGCCAGAAAAAGAGTTAGGTATGGCAAAGGTGTTCACTGTTCACAAACAGCTTTGGTCATTCTTGACCCTAACCTAGCTTAGCCTAAATCAGAAAACCGCCTACCTACCTCTGTACCAGACATGCATAGCACTTATTTAAGACCCCATTCACATAAATAATGGGTACAAAGCATGAATTAATTGAATTTTAACTAAAAAATTATGAATTTGAGGTAAGTAAGGTATAGGTGTTCAAGAGTTGGCAGCTTAGTGTAAGTAAGTTTCGGACATGGCAATCACCATGAAAATCATCATTTCTCACATCTTATGCACTAAAATATGGGATACAAAGCATCAAATAAATTAATTGTTACCAGAAAAAGAGTTAGGTATGGCAAAGGTTTCACTGTAGCATCAGCCATTCTTGACCCTAACCAAACCTAATCTAAATCAGAAAACCACCTTCGTACCTCCCTACTGGACATGCATAGCACTTATTTGTGACCCCTTTCACATAAATAATGGGCACAATGCATGAATTAATTGAATTTTAACCCAAAAATGATGATTTTGAGGTGAGTAAGGCAGGGGTGTTTGCCAGCTGACTATATAACGAACATAAGGAAGATACATGATTATTACTGAGAAAATCACCTTTTCACAGCCTATGCACTCAAATATGGGACACAAAGCATGAAGTAAATAAAATGTAACCAGAGAATGAGGATTTAGAAGTGATTATGGAAAATATTTAGCAGTTGACTGTACTTACATGCCCATGATGGTTCTTAACGAATATTACCCCATCTCTAAGGTTTTTCCAGTGGTCATAATTGCTCTTGAAGCATGTCCAGTAATCCAGTGTTTAACTACACTTAATCCTTAGCACTGTGAATTACGATTAGTTAAGCACGAATGAAAATACCGCAAACGACCTGGCAACTCTTCATTTTTCACTGGAGTTGACAGAGAACTAGCTGCTCAAGAGGGGGGGAGCGTGGGCTGGGAAGGGAGCTGGTTGGCGGGGGCGGGAAATTCAAACTGGCGCGGTCAGAAAAAAAAAAAA
>JAGKTI010000215.1:136168-163000 GCA_018397915.1 Birgus latro | reverse complement strand
CCCTGGATTAGCAATGGGAGTAGAAATTCCATCCTGCCCCGCTTATAATAGGCCTACCCCCAGTTTTGCAATAAGTCATGCGAGGTATCATCTGGGGGTGACTGGCAAAAAGTTTGAATTGCCACCCCCTGAGCCATCGTATCCACTACCATCACCCCACTTTGCCAGCCTTCCCCACCCCCCCTCTGACCCTCCCGCAGATATGAGGTTTGAAGGCTTTCAGGAGGATGAGTGAGTGCTGGGGAGCACCACATGTCCCCTAGCCTTGGGAGGGACAGCAAGGATGACAACAAGGACTGGTCATGGACTTAAAGGAAGTCAGTGATTACAGCTGTTTGATATTTATGACCTAATTTTTATGATTTTCAGGTACACTGACATACATGTCTTTTATTTACCTTATTGTGGTCAATGTAGCTGAAGTGGTCAGGCAGTACGGACTGCTTCTGGCTTTATCGGACCTTTTCCAATACATAGGAATTTAGTCCGGTAGCTCCTTGAGTTTGTTTGTATTTTTAGTTACAGTAATTCCTCGTATTTCGAAATTTTACTTCAACGCTTCATTTTTCGCGAAAGAAAAAAGTTTCCAACATGTCGCAAACTCTGTCATATTCTCCCAATCTTCGTCGCCGCTTCCAATTGGCAGCCGACACTCAGAAGACGATGCATACCGATGTTCATTTGTTGGCGGCCATCTTGCTACCACCCTGCCCTCTATCGATACAGCGGCAGTACTATAGACCCCTTCACCAATGTGTTTTTTGTGCAGCCGAGGAGCAGAGGATTTTGCAGCTCATTGTGGAGGAGTTGACAGCCCCTGAGATACGTCGCCTGACTGGGGCTCCTGACAGCACCATAAGGACTCTCAGAAAATACAAGGCAACTCTCAAAAAGCAGGTGAGTGCACATAAAATAAAAATAAAGTAAATGTGTCTGTGTTTTTTTTCCTTTAATCTTTATTTGTGCCACAGTTTTTACTGTATCAATATCCACCTAATGGAGTTAGTTTTTAGAGTTAACCAACCAAGTGTTTGTTAGAACAATTCAGGGGAAAAATATACAGTATTGTAACGAAAATCAGTAATGTTGGTTACTGTTATGTTGCGTAATACCAAGTGTTAGTTAGAACAATTCAGGGGAAGAATATACAGTATTGTAACGAAAATCAGTAACGTTGGTTACTGTTATCTTGCATCATACTCCTAAGGAAGAACAAGGAACCTCTCAACAAGCAGGTGAGTGCACGTAAAATAACAATAAAGTAAATGTGTGTGTGTTTTTTTCCCCTCAACCTTTATTTGTGCCATGGTTTTTTACTATCAATATTCATCTAATGGAGTTAGTTTTTAGAGTTAACCAAAGTTAACCAACCAAGTGTTAGTTAGAACAATTCAGGGGAAGAATATGCAGTATTGTAATGAAAATCGGTAACGTTGGTTACTGTTATGTTGCATCATACCCCTAAGGAAGAAAAGGGAACCTCTCAACAAGCAGGTGAGTGTACGTAAATGTGTTTTTTTTTCCCCCTCAACCTTCATTTGTGCAACTGTTTTTTGCTGTACCAATATTCGCCAAATGGAATTAGTTTTTAGAGTGCGATCAGACGCACAAGCCTAGACACAGCAGAGGTGGACGAAACGGCTGTAAGACACCACTTAACACACTACGACTTAGACTCAGGTGTGCTTGACATAACAGAGGAAGAGATGAACTCTAGTGAAGAGAATGAAAGGCCAGATCACACTGCACAGAAGATGACCACCCAGAAACTGTCCCACAGCCTGTCCACCATAACCGACATGGCAACAACCTTCGAGACATACACCAGGACTATGCCTGAGGCTACCCAGATCCTATCCACCTTGAATGATCTGAAGTCTCAAGCGATGGCAGTCTACAACAGAAACATACTGGAGCAGAGACAAGCCAGGATCACACAATATTTTAATGTGACACAGAATGTGGCTGCTACAGAATGTGGCTGCTATTATGGAAGACTTAGATATGACAGGAGAGGAGGATGAAGGAGGAGAAGTGGACAGAGAGGAAGTGGAGTTGTTGGAGCCTGAATTCGACTTCGAGGGCTTCAGCTTAGGTGATAGGGCTTCCCCAGAGAGGCCCATGTCACCTAGTAACTAGCTCATCCACCCTCAACACACCTTCACCTGCCACTCATGCCAATGTTTACTTTATTTCTGGTAAGGATTTTTGGTGTTGCAGCTCTTTATAACAGTTCTAATGTCATTTCAGGTACATGTTTATTGCGTTATGCTGTATAAGCAACTAGTAAACACTCCATATTTAATTTTGAGTAGGGCCTGTTTGGTGTTATAGGACTTTGATATGGTAAGGTAGCTGTCCCACTGGAACGCCCATCTATTTTCCCCATTGATTCTTAACTTCATGCTTCATCGTTTCACGTTTTGCGACGTTTTGGCGGAACATCAAAACAGTGAAAAATGAGGACTTACTGTAGTTGTTTTACAGAGTGGGGCACCAACCCACCACAAGCCCTTTTAGTCGCCTCTTATGACAAGCAGGGATACTGGGGGAGAATTCTTGAAAACCCCCCTACCCCCAGGGGAGTTTGGGCATGTGGAGAGGATGGAGAGTGAAAGACTGATGAGGAGAGTGTATGTGAGTGAGGTGGAGGGGGAAGAGGGAGGGGGAGGCCAAGGATGAGATGGAGGGATGGAGTGGAGAGGTATATGAGAGAAGGGGGTGTAAGCTGGGAGTGGGGCAGTGAAATGGCGGGGGACAGAGCGACGTGGAGGCGATTTGTTTGTGGCCACCCCGTGCGGGACTAAGGCGTCTGGTAATTGATAGATAGATAAATAGCTCCTCGAGTCCGATAAAAGTGAATTCTGGTCTATTGAAGTCTGTTATATCGAGGTTTTATTGCATGTATACACACAGCATATGATTTTATTTCAACCAGTTCTGGGTAGAAATCATCACCTTTATTAGTTCTTTTAACTCCTTTCCTATTCACTTTACTAAAGATGGTGCTCATCTAGAAGAAAGGCAACTCTTACTTAGAAAGATAACTTTTACTTACAACTTCGCATCTCCCTGCTACCCACCTGGTGATAATGACGACATCCAGCTGATGATATGGTGTATCAGCGGATTCCTTGCATTAACTTGGATGTACAGTATGACTTCACTACAACGGACTTCCGTAGACCGGAATTCACTTTCTTCGGAGTCAAGGAGCCGACCAGAATTATTTCTTATATATCAGAGAAACTCCGAAAAAGCTAAAAGCAGTCCAGACTGCTTAACCTCAAGGCAAGGCGGCCATATTGTCCGCACGGTTTGTGTGTTCTTGCATTGGATGGTGGTGGGCTGGCAGCGTCACTATCGTTCTAAGTGTACAGTGCAGTATTTGAAAAGTGTTTAAAATTAAGTTATACCAATAAAGTTTCTTTTAAAGGCTAAAAAACTAGAAAAGGGGTCAGCGTTAATATTAATATTAAGACATCAAGCTTTAACCCCTTACCCACAGGCCGCCACTACCGTGATGCTCGTTACATAAGTACCATACCATGGGGCGTCACTTCTATGATCCAGGGATTTTTTAAATCACCCAGGCTTTTAAGTGTGGTCTTGTATCATCTGTCAATACTTAGAGTGTGTAGCTATAGGCAGCGCTGCTAATACCGCTAGTACTCACATCCAGTGTTAACAATTTAGCCATTTTTCTGCGTGTGCCTCGCCTCCCCACCTCCCCTCCCTTACTCCCTGTCCCACCTCACTACAGCCTGGCCATGCAACGCAACTCCCGGCCGGTTTTTTCAATTTGCTTTTTCCTTCTCCTCAGGCTTAACAAGTGGCTTTATATTGAGTGACAAGCCAAATGGTTTCCTGTAAGCCAAGAAACCATTTACAATACTGGGTGGTAACCATATAACCAAACCATACGTGCTCCCTATGTGTCAACAAGTGGGATGGTGGAGGGTTAGTGCCCCTCCCTGTAAAACAAATAACTCAAAGTTAAATGGCCCCCCCTTATGGGATTATGGCATCTGGTAATAGATAGATAGATAGGAAGAATATAAAAGAACTAGAAATGAATATACAAGAATACGTAGAGAGGAAGAAAGGAACTTTGAAAAAGATATACTGTAATTGACAAATGTAAGGATGAACCCAAATTGTTTTATAGATTTGTCAATGGCAAACTGAAACAAGAGGAAGGAATCACCAAACTGAAAGTACAGGGAGAGCTATAAATATACAGCAATGCAAGCTGAAATAATGAACAAATGTTTTCAATCGGTTATTACTAATGAAAAGGAGTTTGTGGAGGGGGAGGGAGTGACTAGAAATGTAGTGATAAATGATATAAAACGGGAAGTACAGGAAGTGTATAAATTACTGGAAACTCAAGATGTAAGGAAAGCCCCAGAACCAGACGGAATTTCTAATTGAGTACTGAAGGAATGCAAAGAACAACTGGCGAATAAGATTCACAGTTTAACTGTGTGTTCTCTGAAAGAGGGGAAAGTGCCTCGGGAATGGAAGAGAGCAAATGTGGTATCAATTTATATGGGAAGAAACAAAGTAGAACCCCTGAACTATATACCAGTGTCCCTAATCAGCATGGTTGGCATATTGTGTGAGAGGATCCTGAAAGACAGATGGATAAAATATCTGGAAGAGATGAATAATTTGACTGAAAGTCAGTTTGGATTCAGAAGTGGAAGGTCATGTGTTTCCAACTTGTTGAGCTTTTACTCAAGAGTTACTGACATGCTACAGGAGAGAGACAGTTGGGTGGATTGTGTGTATTTAGATTTGGAGAAGGCCATCGACAAGGTATCCCACAAGGGACTAATGTAGAAATTAGAGCATGTAGGAGGACTGAAGGGAAGCCTCCTGGAATGGATTAAAGACTTTTTAAGAGAAAGAGAAATGAGGACAGTAATAAAGGACAGGATGTCTGGATGGAGAGAAGTTACAAGTGGTGTCCCACAGGGCTCGGTGTTGGCGCCAGTAATGTTCCGGGTTTATGTAAACGACATGGTAGATGATGTGAACAGTTACGCAAGTCTGTTTCCTGATGATGCCAAGATCTTGAGGAAGGTAGAGGTTGAAGAGGACTGTAAAATGCTGCAGGAGGATCTGGATAGGATACATGATTGGAGCCGGATGTGGGAAATGAAATTCAACGCAAAAAAATGTAAAATATTGGAAATGGGTAAAAGTACCAAGAGGCCATCATTAATTTATCTGATGGGTAAAGAACCAATTAAAAAAGCGAGAGAAGTGAAAGATTTGGGAGTGCTAGTTCAAGATAGTTTGTCACCTGAAAAACACATTAACAAGACTGTTAGAGTGACGTATAATCTCTTGAGTAACATAAGAGTAGTAGTGGCCCCCACACATAAAGAAAGATATAAACAAGATCAAGAGAATACAAAAAACAGCCTGGCAGATCTGTCACACAGAGAGAGGCTGCAAAAGCTGAATCTGCCCTCCTAAGAAAAAAGAAGAGGGACAACATGACTGCAGTGTTCAGGGTCATGATGGAGCAGATAAAATTGACAGAGAAGATCTGTTTGTATGGGATCAAGGAGTAACAAGAGGACACGGAATGAAATTGAAAAAGCCAAGATGCTTGAAGGTTATCAAGATATATAGTTTTCCATATAGATGCATAGACCTGTGGAATAGCCTGGACAAGGAGATCGTCCAGGCAAAAAACTTAAACAAATTCAAAGCAAAATTTGACTTACTGAGAAACAGAGACAGGACCCTGCGAGCATAGCTCATTTCCTGTATATCACAACTAGGTAAACACACACACACACACACACAGGTCGCCGAGAGAGACAGACGTCTTCCTGGATCGCAGAGAAATAATCGCTGAATCAGCGGCAAAAAGGAGACTAGCCTATTGTAGTTCTGTGAATGAATACGAGAGTGGTGGTCTCCTCAGACATTAGTTAGAAAACCGCAAGTTTCGATTATAAAGAGTACAAGATACAGTGGAAATAGAAAAGTTTCCATATGGTTGCATCATGGCAGAGAGCGACAGGGTTTTGTTTACATCTGGTGGTGAGGGGGAATTCATGGGCTTTTCCAATGATGATGTGGGAAATGGAAGCACTAAACTGAACCAAACAAGAGTAGCAGGAGTAGAGAAAATGGCAGAGAGGAATGTCCAGGAATTAAAAAAGGTATGGGTAGTAACTAAAAAGTTGCAGGAGCAGACCTTAGAACAGGAGAGAGAGAGAGAGAGAGAGATCAAAGTCTTACAGAACAAAACTGGACAAAGTTTGCACAGGCAGCACAGAACAAGAAAGAGAAGTCACAGAATTAAAAGTGAGTAATGAATCTGCCTCAAATGAAATAAATCTGCTCGAGAGAGAATAAGAGGTTGGAAGAAGAAAGGGACAGAATGAAAAGCAAACTAGATGAGTATGAATCAAAATCAAGGATGCAAGATGAACATATTAAGGAAATCAAGGAGCAACATAAGGGGGGGGAAGAAATTTAGGAGGAAGGGAATGTAAATTTGACAGAGATTATAGAACAACAAAGCAAGGAAAAGGTGGAGAAGGAAGTGGTTAGGGTACTGAGAAGTAGAGAATCTTTAGTCAGGGATGTAGAAGATAAGAAAAAATGTGTAATAATTTAAGGAGTAAAAGAAACAAGTATGACAATATGATCAGAAAGAGAAAAAGATGAACTGAGTAAAGTTAGAGATAATATCAGTTGTTATGGAGGGTAACAACAAAGCTCAAGGAGAGACTGAAGAACTGTTTAAGTTAGAAAAGTACGAGGAAGGAGGGGGCGAGGCCACTGAAGGTAAAGTTTAAGTTCCAGGTAATGGTAAATGAAATCATCAATAGAACATGGGAATTATCAGACAAAGAGGGGTTCAAAAATGTTTGGCCAAGGAGAGATGCAAATGAGGAAGAAAGAGCTAAAATAAAGGAGTTAGTAAGGGAAGCAAAGGTAAAAAATGAACAAAGAACAGAGAAAGAGAAGACCGTGTTTTATTGGAGAGTTATGGAGAAGAAATTGAGGAAAGAAGAGGGTATTATAAGTAATAATGAAAAAAGTTTGAAAGTGGCGTATACTAACGTTGATGGTTCAATATTGGCAAGGTCAGAAATCAATGATTTCTTGAAAGTACATGAAACTGATGTTATATGCTTTGTAGAGACCAAGTGAGGGTATTGATATCCATATGGAAGACAGTAAATATAAACTGTGAAGAAGAGACAGAAAAGAAGAAATGGGAGGAGTGATGACAGCAGTGAAGAATAGTATAAGTGTAGATACTGTGGAAATGGGAAAGGGTAGGGCTGAAGTGTTAAATATGAAATTAGAAATTGGAGAGAATGATAAGAGAGATATGGCAGTAGTATATGTTCCACCTAAGACAAGAGCATGGAATGACGATGAATACCAGGTGATGTTGTCAGAAATGGTTAGTTATCTACAGAAAGTGCTTGAGAAAAGCAACAATATAATTCTATTGGGTGATTTTAATTGTAAAGAGGTGAACTGGGAGGAATGGGACTCAGGAGACAGCGAAGATTCGTGGGGTACTATATTGTTAAACATAATAATGAATAATGTAATGACGCAGTGGGTCAAAGAAGAGACATGATTCCGAGATGATGACACACCGGCAAGATTAGATTTACTGCTAACCAAAGAACCTGACGTAAATGAATCTTTGAAATATCTGTGTCCTACAGGAAAAAGTGATCATGTGGTCACTGAGTTCCAGATGATAATAGGGGATGTGGTGCCAAGAGACGAGCTTTATAGGAAGGGAAGATACAACTTTGGGAAAGCAAACTTTACAGAATTGAGAAAATTTCTCGAAAATGCGGACTGGAGAAAATTAAGAGAAACAAGAGAGATTCAGAGGAAATGGGATATCTTTCTAGACCTCTATAATTCAGGAGTGGAAAAATATGTTCCAAGAGTAAGTGGGACAGAAAACAGGAAAAAGGAGTGGTTTGAAAGACGGTGTATGATAAAGAAAAAAGGGAGGGACATGGCATGGAACAAATGGAGAAAGACAGGCAATAACAGAACAAAGGAAGAATAGTGGCAGCTGGTGGCGACCATCATCCACTCACTTGATGTAGTGCTGCCTACTTCTTCCTTAGCTTTTATCATCCTTTTTCTGTGCCTGCTCTCCTCTCTTCCTATTTCTCCTATCTTTCTTGTCACTTCTTATTGCTTTTCTTTCCTTGACAAGTGGCTTTATATTGAGTGACAAGCCAAATGGTTTCCTGTAAGCCAAGAAACCATTTACAATACTGGGTGGTAACCATATAACCAAACCATACGTGCTCCCTACGTGTCAACATGTGGGATGGTGGAGGGTTAGTGCCCCTCCCTGTAAAACAAATAACTCAAAGTTAAATGGCCCCCCCTTATGAGATTATGGCATCTGGTAATAGATAGATAGATAGGAAGAATATAAAAGAACTAGAAATGAATAAACAAGAATACGTAGAGAGGAAGAAAGGAACTTTGAAAAAGATATACTGTAATTGACAAATGTAAGGATGAACCCAAATTGTTTTATAGATTTGTCAATGGCAAACTGAAACAAGAGGAAGGAATCACCAAACTGAAAGTACAGGGAGAGCTATAAATATACAGCAATGCAAGCTGAAATAATGAACAAATGTTTTCAATCGGTTATTACTAATGAAAAGGAGTTTGTGGAGGGGGAGGGAGTGACTAGAAATGTAGTGATAAATGATATAAAACGGGAAGTACAGGAAGTGTATAAATTACTGGAAACTCAAGATGTAAGGAAAGCCCCAGAACCAGACGGAATTTCTAACTGGGTACTGAAGGAATGCAAAGAACAACTGGCGAATAAGATTCACAGTTTGATTGTGTGTTCTCTGGAAGAGGAGAAAGTGCCTCGGGAATGGAAGAGAGCAAATGTGGTATCAATTTATAAGGGAAGAAACAAAGTAGAACCCCTGAACTATATACCAGTGTCCCTAATCAGCATGGTTGCCATATTGTGTGAGAGGATCCTGAAAGATAGATGGATAAAATATCTGGAAGAGATGAATAATTTGACTGAAAGTCAGTTTGGATTCAGAAGTGGAAGGTCATGTGTTTCCAACTTGTTGAGCTTTTACTCAAGAGTTATTGACATGCTACAGGAGAGAGACAGTTGGGTGGATTGTGTGTATTTAGATTTGGAGAAGGCCATCGACAAGGTATCCCACAAGGGACTAATGTAGAAATTAGAGCATATAGGAGGACTGAAGGGAAGCCTCCTGGAATGGATGAAAGACTTTTTGAGAGAAAGAGAAATGAGGGCAGTAGTAAAGGACAGGATGTCTGGATGGAGAGAAGTTACAAGTGGTGTCCCACAGGGCTCGGTGTTGGTGCCAGTAATGTTCCTGGTTTATGTAAACAACATGGTAGATGATGTGAACAGTTACGCAAGTCTGTTTCCTGATGATGCCAAGATCTTGAGGAAGGTAGAGGTTGAAGAGGACTGTAAAATGCTGCAGGGGGATCTGGATAGGATACATGATTGGAGCCGGATGTGAAAAATGAAATTCACCGCAAAAAAATGTAAAATATTGGAAATGGGTAAAAGTACCAAGAGGCCATCATTAATTCATCTGATGGGTAATGAACCAATTACAAAAGCGAGAGAAGAGAAAGGTTTGGGAGTGCTGGTCCAGGATAGTTTGTCACCTGAAAAACACATAAATTAGATAGTTAGTGAGACATATAAACTCTTGACCAATATAAGAGTGGCATTTCATTACATGGATGAGGAGATGATGAAAAAATTGATAGTGACCATGATCCACCCCAGATTAGAATATGCAGCAGTAGTGTGGTCCCCACACAAAAAAAAAGAAATAACCAAGAATGAGAGAATACAAAGAACAGCAACCAAGATGGTCCCCGGTCTGGCAGATCTGTCGTACAGAGAGAGGCTGGAAAGGCTGGATTTGCCTTCCTTAGAGGAAAGGAGAGAGAGGGGCGACATGATTGCAATGTTCAGGACCATGATGGGAGTAGATAAAATTGACAGAGAAAATCTGTTTGTGTGGGATGAGAGGGTAACAAGAGGACTTGGAATGAAAGTAAAGAAGCCAAGCTGCTTGAAGGACATCAAGAAACATAGCTTTCCTTATAGATGCACAGACCTGTGGAATAGCCTGGACAAAGAGATCATCCAGTCTAAAAACCTAAACAAGTTTAAAGCAAAATTTGACTTATTGAGAAACAGAGACGGGACCCCACAAGCGTAGCTTATTTCCTGTATATCACAATTAGGTAAATACAATTAAGGAAATTCACACACGCACACACACACACACACACACACACACACACACACACACACACTATACAGGTACCTCACTTATTTCCCAGCACCCTCGGTTCTACAACCTTGCCAGATAAACTGTTTTGCTGGACTAAAGGAGGTCATATTTATCACATATAGTACCAGTAATTTAAGAGAAACCAACAGAGGTCATGTATAATAATTCAACAATACACCTCTGACCCATTATCCTTCATTGTAATCACACTTACGTTCTGATTTAGTTTTCTATTGAACAACTAAGTCTTGCTCATTATCATGCTACCTGATGAGTCCACTCTATCATTCTGGTGCTGTTGAAACCATTGCATCACCACTCGATCATTTACAGTACTCTTACCATAATTCATACCTTAGTTTTTCTAATGTCAAAATGCTTCCTCAAATCACTGTCGGCAAAGAATTTCAATATTTGTCTCCTTTGCTTCTTCATATCATAAACAGTTGATGAACAAATACCACATGTGTCCCACAACTTCCTTACAAGAACACCACTGTCCATTTTTTTCTTCAAGAGTTCTAACTTATCCTACTTCAATGTTTTTGTTTTTAGTATAATAAAAATGTCTTACTGGATTAAATACTCCCAAACAGCTGTTATGGCAAGTGAAAATATACGTGAATATACAGACACGCAATGTGGTAGGTCACCGTGTAGCTACATATTGTACTGGTCACTATGGCAACAGCAACTGGCTTTTACACACAACCACAACCACAAAATGTGAGCATGGAAGTGAAAAAGTTGTTACATGACAGTATTGTGATATCAACTCTGACATATGAAGTGAAGCTTGGACCCTGTTGGAAGGACAGAAGTCAAGAGTGAGAGCAGTGGAAATGAGTTATTTGAGAGGAGCATTTGGAGTCACATGGAGAGACAGACTAACAAATGAGGAAATGAAGGAGCGTTGTGGTGTAGTTGAGGACGTGATGGGAGGTGTTAGGAGAAACACGTTGAGGTGGTTTGGGCATGTGGAGAGGATGGAGAGTGAAAGACTGACGAGGAGAGTGTATGTGAGTGAGGTGGAGGGGGCGAGAAGGAGGGAGAGGCCGAGGATGAGATGGAGGGATGGAGTGGAGAGGTATATGAGAGAGGGGGGTGTGAGCTGGGAGCGTGGTAGTGAAATGGCAGGGGACAGAGTGACATGAAGGCGATTTGTTTGAGGCCACCCCGTTCGGGATTGAGGCGTCTGGCGATAGATAGATAGATAGACAAAATGTGGTAATGCTTTATGTACTCCATACTCAGTAGATACCAGTGATGGAAGTTAGTTTAATATTTGACTGTGGCAGTAATTCAGAAGAAACTGAAGTGGTGATATTGTATTTATAGGCAAACTTAACCCACTGAGATTCCAATGATGATTTTGATCATCATTTCAAATCCAACCTCAGAGATTCCGATGCTTTTAATCATCATTTTAAGAAACTTTTGTAAAATATTCACCATAAATCACGTTTACGTGTCATAACAGAGAGACTCAAGCGTGACATCACAGTATGGTTGTTCTATGTGTGGCAGGTACTGCACAGCTGCTCTGACTCATGGATTTGTTTCTTTATCACTTTGTTCTTGACGAATATTTTTCTGCAGCAAGCTATAAAATTTTTGTTTTTTGCCTAATTTCAACTTGTCACTTTGACTTTTTATTTTCTTTATTTTCCTTATTTGAACATACTACGATAAAGTACAACTATTCAGCTTCAAAATAACACCACAACCAGCATCCTATCATAAAAAGTGTATTTACACTGACCAATCAAGGAAAAAGATTGCGAAGCAAATATGCGGCTGAGACCAAAATAAATTTGTGCATCTCTTTCCTTTCGCTTTCCCACGCAATAAAATGCAAAAATTACCATAATGTAATTTATTGTAGCTTTGCATGGTTTAAACCGGATTTACATATCTTTGTTATTTTTTTTTTTTTTGCCGAATATTTTTATACGGCAAGGTATAAAATTTTTGGTTCTCACCTAACTTCAACTCGTCATTTTGACATTTTATTTTCTTTGTTCTCCTTTTTGGAACATACTAAGATAAAGAACAACTATTCAGCTTTAAAATGACACCAAAACCAACATTCTATCATGAAAATTGTATTTACACAGAGGGATCAAAGACAAATATCGCACCACAAAGATGTGGGTCAGCTTGAGACAGCTTGAGACTGGCTGACTCTAGCACAGACATAATGTGCCCAGCCGAGAAACCTGATATGGTTAACTAAATGGATAATAAATGTTATGAGAAGTGTCATATTCAAAAGAACAGAAACTGATGGTTAGGAATGTTTAGTTGTGAGAATTTCATATTCACAGAAATTACATTGTTAAAAATGACAGATCACAAAGTTAGTTAGGGGAAATATGAAAAAAAAAAGGCTGTCTGATTCATGATTCAGAGTAGCAGAACTGGTGTAAACATTGCTGATCCAGTCCCTCTAAACTTTAATGGGGTTTCTATTCGGGTATTAGCCAAAATAATGAGTTTAAACTTGTGGGCCCTGAATCAATTACATAAATTCTCAGTTTTTGCTATTGTTGAAAAGCAAGACTTGCAAGTTAGGTAGTGCTGGAGTATTCCCAATGATTCTCAAATTTTTTTCCATTGTGTTTCAGACAGCCTGCTATTGTGAGTGGAGTTATTTTGTAAACTGTGCATTAATTTTCATGCATTTTTTCTTTATAATGTTTTATTTATATGATTGTTTAACCCCTAAAAGATGGGCATCGTAATGTTTTGACATACAGTAAGACCTCACTATAACGGACTAACTGGGGCTCGGGCCAGTCCGAAATATGCAAAATTCCGATAAAAGCGACATCCGGACTTACCCCTGCTAATCCGGACTTTTTTCGATATATCAGACATTAGTCCGGATTGTATCAGTGGTTTTCACCACCATTGCAGTATTGTACTGTGTTATACCTTCACTACATCTACATTAATCAAATGGTATAATAATACTGAACTGTGCACTGAAAAACATGTCTTTTACTTGTCTTATTGTGGTGAACATAGCTGAAGTTGTCAGGCAGTCCGGACTGCTTTCTGGCTTTATCGTACTTTTTCCGATATATAGAAGTTTAGTCAGGTAGCTCCTCGAGTCCGATAAAAGAAATTCCTGTCTACTGAAGTCCGTTATATCGAGGTTTTACTGTACTTTCAGGACGGGCATAATCAGCATGTGCGATATGGTGGGGGATTTTGGAGGGGTGTGGGGGTTGTGGGGTGGTGTGGGGATGGGGACTGCATGCTTGTGGGAGATGGGGGGCGGGGTTGGGGGGTGATGGGTGGGGATGGTAAATGGGGGATTGGGAGGGGGGTGGGGGGAAATGGGTGGGGGTGGCAGTGGGGGTTGGAGAGGTGGGATTGTTTGGGGGGTTTGGGGGGTATGGGGATGGGAGGTGAAGGGTAGGGGGTTGGGGGTGGTGGGGGTAGGGGGAGGGTGGTAGGGAGTGGGCAATAGCAGGTAGTGGATGGTGGGGGGATGGTGGTGGGTGGTGGGGGTGGGTGAGGGGATGGTGGGGGAGTGCTGGGTGGTGGGGAAGCAGTTGGGGGGATTGGGGATGGTGGGGTGCATGGGTGATGAGGGTGAGGGTGGGGAGGGTAGGGGTGGTGGGAGGGTGGGGGTTAGGGGTGGTAGGGGGCTGTGGAGGGTATTGGATGGATGATGGGGGGAGTTGGGGGTGGTGGGGGTTTGGGGGTGGGGTGTGGTGAGGGGAGGACAGGGGATCAGGGTGGGGGGGGGGTGGGGGGGTGAGGGGGGGCGTGACCGCATATGCGGACACCCGCCTTATTGGTCCTATAGTCCGGATCATTGTGGCGTTGCCCCTCATGGGAATTACCCCTCCTGCAGAGTTGCCAACTTTTGTACAGGGCAAGGGGGAGGCGGTAGCTCGATCGGTAGAGAGTTGGCTTGCAGTCCCGTGGGACCCAGGTTCGAATCCTCGCTGGTGCAGGGAACAGTTTAAGGATTTGAATTTCATTAAATCAGGCTTTACTGATCTACCAGAAGACCCGCCGACATGTCGTAAAAATAACCCCGCTAATACCAATACACCAGTCCTGTATGAGACAGCCCTAGCATGTATTCAATATGGACGGTGGGTGTTAAGCGCTGAAGTGGTGACATGTAGAGGTGTATGGTATGTAGGACGACGACTGGGCCTTGATAGCAGGCTGTAAAGCCTATGCCCAGAGTCGGACACATAAAAAAAAAAAAAAAATATTGGATTAAAGACAAAGTTATCTGAAAGGAGCATGTGGAGTCACATGGAGAGACAGACTAACAAATGAGGAAGTGAAGGAGCATTGTGGTGTGGTTGAGGATGTGATGGGAAGCGTTAGGAGAAGAACGTTAAGGTGGTTTGGGCATGTGGAGAGGATGGAGAGTGAAAGACTGACGAGGAGAGTGTATGTGAGTGAGGTGGAGGGGGCGAGAGGGAGGGGGAGGCCGAGGATGAGATGGAGGGATGGAGTGGAGAGGTATATGAGAGAGGGGGGTGTGAGTTGGGAGCGTGGTAGTGAAATGGCAGGGGACAGAGTGACATGGAGGCGATTTGTTTGTGGCCACCCCGTGCGGGATTAAGGCGTCTGGCAATAGATAGATAGAAAGATGGCTATGTCCTCGCTCCCACCACACCACCTCTCTCTCTCGCTCTCTCTCTGCATATAAAATGTACATTTTATGTAGATCTATTTCTATAAAAAGTCTATACGGTTTTATGAATTATTAGAATTTAAGGAAAAGCCTCCTGACTGTCTGCCTGACTCTCTCTCTCTCTCTCTCTCTCTCTCTCTGCATATAAAATGTATATTTTATGTAGATTTATTTCTATAAAAAGTCTATATGGTTTTATGAATTATTACAATTTGAGGAAAAGCCTCGTGACTGTCTGCCTCTCTCTCTCTCTCTCTCTCTCTCTCTCTCTCTCTCTCTCTCTCTCTCTCTCTCTCTCTCTTGTCTCTCTCAGGTGTTACCCCCAGGGACTGTCCACTCCCATTCATCCCATACTTACCCCTCCTCCCCCACCCTATTGAAGGAGATATTTTCCTTAAGTTCTTCCTTTATTTTAGCCAGTGTAGGGATCTCTTTCCTTTCATTGAATCCTATGACGGTTCTTCTCACCCCATGTTTATCGAAGTCGCCTAAATAAGTGACAGTTGCAGAGCGCTTCTCTGTCTGTGAGGAGAATACAGGCTGTTCTGGTGACTCATGTGTAATGCAAGCCCGACTGAAGGGAGAGCAGATTGACTGTTACTTCACTCACGCTGGTGGCTTTTGCTGTTCGGGCAACAGCTTTTGAGGGATCAATTATAGGTCCCCTGTTTGCCTTCTCATCTAAGAAACACTTATTTACGTTGTAAATAAGTTCTCTTTCCAGACTTTTGAGCTGACGAGGGCAAGTAGCAGGGGTAGGAGCTTCCATCTTGGGTGAAGGCCAGAGAGGAAGTGACCTGTGGATTAACACAGTCAGTCTGAACCACTCACCTGATCCATCCCTCGCTGACTCACCCGATAAGTGTGGCAACGTCGGAAAGCAACATTGCCAAAAGTTGGGATATTTATAAAATGTCATTGTTATCATTAAAAAAAAAGAAGACATTTATGACACTATATAGCCTTATTAAAGAATTAAATATATATATATACTGTAAATAAATTTCACTTAGAAGTAGAAAACAGCTGAAAAACTGAGACGGAGAGGTGTGTGTTGGTATAGGCTTGGCAACGCGACAGGAGGGGTAATTCTCATGAGGGGCATCGCCACAATGATCCGGACGTTTTAGATGGACTACAGTAAAACCTCGATATAACAGACTTCAGTAGACCGGAATTTGCTTTTATCGGGCTCGAGGAGCTACCGTACTAAACTCCTATATATCGGAAAAAGTCCGATAAAGCCAGAAAACAGTCAGGACTGCCTGACAACTTCAGCTATGTTCACCACAATAAGACAAGTAAAAGATATGTTTTTCAGTGCACAGTACAGTATTATTATACTATTTGATTAACCTCTTCATTACCGCGCCTCCCACCCCCAGCCGCCCCGCTCTCCCTCTGTCAAACCGAATTCCCGGAAGTTCATGCGTGTGCGTGGGGGGTGATTGTTTATCATGTGCGCTGTTTTTAATTTTATATTACTTTTATATTCTCAACTACATGTTGACCACGAGGTACACTGTGCATGATCTGAAATACATTTCCTATAGTAGTATACGTGTAGGGATATATATACTTTACTAGACTTTCATTGTTCCTATAAATATAGACTTTACAGACATAAAAAGGTATATACAGTACTCATATGTTGCTCCTCGTGGCGTTGATACACTGCAGGATGTACGTTGGGAAAGTCCAGGTGAAGTGTAGGTAGTCGAGGTGGCCTTTGATCTGCAAACGGATCCGACAAGAGGGTGGAGGCGGGTCCTTAGGGACTCTGCAACAATGGCGAGCCTACAGGGCTGGGATTTGAGCAATTATCTATCTCGCTTTCATCACTCGTACTCTCGCTGTCACTATCGTTTTCTGGTATATAATCATCGTCTGACTCACTCACTGATGTCTGATTGAGTTTAATTGTCGTCAGATTCATCTAACTCCTTTCAAGCTTTGTATCAAATTCGTCATCAGTATCAGATGACGCCATGATCACGCAAAAACAGCCAAAAAAAAAAAAACACACAGTCACAGCATGCAGCTTGGGGGATACTGAGGGGCTGTGGGTGAGAACTGGCTGCTGGTTGGTTGTGGGGCCTAGGAGGGTGGTTGTCATGGTAACTACGTGCTGATATGCCTAGTGCAACTATTTTTTTCTGTTTATATCATACCATATAGGTCTATATATATGCCCAAAACATTTGAAATAATAAATCATATCCAAAATATCCAAATGATGTCAATCATGGCCTGGCATGGACTCTGATATGGCCATGGCATGGCCATGACAAGGAGAATGACGTCAGAGTCAAGTTGCCAGTTCTTACAACCCAAGTCTCTCTAGTAACCCCAAAACCAACACTCCTACCCTCCTATACCTCCCTATGCTTATCAGGTTTACCACCGTAAACCTTACAATCATCGGTTCCTCGCCAGAACTTTTTCTAGGTTTACAAGCGTAAACCTTATCGATTTCGGTAATGAAGGGGTTAATGTAGTGAAGGTATAACACAGTACAATACTGCAATGATGGCGAAACCACTGATGCAATCCGGACTGATGTCTGATATATTGGAAAAAGTCCGGATTAGCAGGGGTAAGTCCTGATGTTGCTTTTATTGGAATTTCGCATATTTCGGACCGGCTTGGGCCCCAATTAGTCCGTTATAGTGAGGTCTTACTGTATAGTACCCTTGGACAGCATATGCAGACACCCGTCTTTTAGAGGTTAAATTATGTAATTCTATCTCAGTCTGTAAGCTACATAATTAAGAGTGTTAATTAGTGTAAGATAACTCTGAGAGAGGAGTTCTGGACAAATGTGGAAGCCTGCTTGGAAAAGTTTGAAAGGAATGAGAAAGTGTTTCTGACTGGAGAAATGAATGGAAAAGTATGGAATGAGAAGGTGGCTGGAGTGGTTAGTGAGTGGGGTGTGCCTGCAGAGATGGATGAGAATGGCAGTGCTTTAGTGGACATTTGTGCTGGGAGGGGGTTGGTGGCAGCTAATACCCCCTTCAGGCACAAAATGATCCATAGGTATACATGGCGAGTGGTGAGAAGGGTGGACGATGGAATGAATGAAGAGAAGGCAATGATTAACTATGTGTGTGTGGATGAAAGGATAAGAAGATGTGTAATGGATCCAAGAGTATATAGAGGCTGGGGGAATGGACTTTCTTAAAATTAGAATCCAAACAAGATGGAGGAAGAGAAGAAGGGAAGGACAGGAGGAAGTATTTCTTACGAGGAGGGTAGAAAAGTTACAAGAGGATGGAATAAAGGCTGAATATAAAAGGGAAGTGGAGGAGCCATTGGGTAAATATAGTTTGGAGGAGATGGGGGACGTGGAAGGTGTGTGCAAGATATTCACAGAAGAAATCTGTGCAGCATGTGAGGTGGTGTGTGGGGTGAGGAGAAGATGAAAGGGGGTTCAGGGAACAGCATGGTGGACTGAAGAGGTGAGAGAGGCTGTGGCACAAAAGAAGAAAGCATATAATGAGTGGATGAGGAACAGGGGCGTCAAAGAAGCTGAGAGACGGATGAGAGAGTTATATGTAGAGAGGAGGAGAGAGGTGAAAAGATTAGTAAGAGAGAGTAAGAAGAGAGTGGATGAGGAATTTGGAAGGAATTTGAGTGCAAAGTGGAGGGAATGTTCTGGAAGGAGGTAAAGAGAGCTAGACAGGGTGCCAATGAAGTCAGTGGGGGTGTGATAGATAAAAATGGTAGATTACTAGTGGAGGAGGGAGAAAAAGTAAACAGATGGAGAGAACACTTTAATGAACTGTTGAGCATAGAGAATGAAAGTAATGCAAGTATAAGTGGCTGGGGAATGGCGGGGAGAAGGAGGGTTGTGAGAAGAGAGGAAGAAATCAGTAGGACGGAAGTGGTGGAAGCAATGAAGAAAGTTAAAATGGGGAAAGCCCCAGGAATTGATGGAGTGTGTGGTGAAGTGCTGAAGCATGGGGAAGAGATAGTAATAGAATGGATGTGGAAGGTGTGCAGATTGGCATGGGAGGAGGGTAGAGTCCCGGAGGATTGGAAGTCAGGTATAATTATTCCTCTGTACAAAGGAAAAGGGGAAAAAGCAATGTGTGGTAATCACAGGGGCATTTGCCTTCTCAGTGTAACAGGAAAAGTATATGGTAGGATACTTATTGACAGAGTTAGGGAAATAACAGAGGAGTTAGTTGGAGAAGAACAGGGAGGTTTTAGGAAGGGAAGAGGCTGTGTAGATCAGATATTCATTCTTCGATCTTTAGTGGAAAAGTTTCTAGAGAAGGGAAAGAAGTTGTATGCAGCCTTCTTGGATTTGGAGAAAACATATGACAGGGTGGATAGACAAGGATTGTGGAAAGTATTAAGAATATATGGAGTGGATGGGAAGCTGTTGAAGGCAGTGAAGAGTATGTATGAGAGTGCTAAGGCTGCAGTGCGTGTGGATGGCAAACTAAGTGAATCTTTCCATTTGAAGGTTGGATTGAAACAAGGATGTGTCATGTCTCCATGGTTGTTCAATCTGTACATGGATGGAGTTATAAAAGAGATACAAGGTCCAGCAGTGGATGTTGGAGCGGCCCTAGTGAGAGAGGGCAGTGGAAACTCCCTGTACTGTTGTTTGCAGATGATACTGTGTTGTTGAGCGAAGACGAGGGGGAGCTGCAAGGCTTGGTAGATGAGTTTGGGAGAGTGTGTAAGAAACGGAATCTAAAGGTGAATGAAGGGAAGGCGATGGTCTTCGGGAGGAGTGAAGCCAATGAAAGTACAGTGAGACTGGATGGGGAGGATATGGAGAATGTGAGTCCATTTAAGTACTTGGGTAGTGTGATGAGTAAGGATGGAAGTATGGAGGGTGAAGTGCTTGAATGGGTGCAGCAGGGAAGGGTTGCTGGTTCACTGAAAGCAATGATAAGAAACAGGGAGGTGAGCATGGAAATGAAAAAGTTGTTACATGACAGTATTGTGATACCAACTCTAACATATGGAAGTGAAGCATGGACTGCGTTGTAAGGACAGAAGTCAAGGGTGAGAGCAGTGGAAATGAGTTATTTGAAAGGAGCATGTGGAGTCACATAGAGAGACAGACTAAAAATGAGGAGGTGAAGGAGCGTTGTGGTGTGGTTGCGGACGTGATAGGAAGTGTTAGGAGAAACACGTTAAGTTGGTTTGGGCATGTGGAGAGGATGGAGAGTGAAAGACTGACGAGGAGAGTGTATGTGAGTGAGGTGGAGGGGGCGAGAGGGAGGGGGAGGCAGAGGGTG
The DNA here is from genome assembly GCA_018397915.1 of Birgus latro. NCBI lineage: Eukaryota > Metazoa > Arthropoda > Malacostraca > Decapoda > Coenobitidae > Birgus > Birgus latro. The sequence continues at coordinate 142,721 of JAGKTI010000215.1, read as the reverse complement.
AGATGGAGGGATGGAGTGGAGAGGTACATGAGACAGGGGGGTGTGAGTTTTGAGCAGGGTGGTGAAATAGCGGGGGACAGAGCGACATGGAGGTGATTTGTTTGTGGCCACCCCATGCGGCATTGAGGCGTCTGGCGATAGATAGATAGAACTCTGGGATATTTTGGATGTCTATGAGTTGGTAACTGTTGTAAATGTTGCTCCCTCGGGAATGCATGAGAACTTTGGAGAAGAAGTGGACCGATCTAGAATACAGTGTAAACGATGTGAAACTTAACAAATTAATCACACTGTCCTGGCAGAGATTTGATCTGAGGCCCCCGCACTTGATACGTGCAAACGTTACTACTGAGCCAAAGAGAGGATCCCCTCTTTACCTCTATGCAATACGGGCTTTTATAGACTCTATTACATCACTCTCTTCTCCCCCTGGTGATTAATTTGGTCAGTTTCGAACACACGGTAGCGTAGCATTGGAGGCCACCAATGGAGAGGCTGCGGACCACACTGAGCAGCTCATCCCCGGGATGTAAGGACTATGACGCTGTTAGCTACCTAACATCATTGGCCTCCAAGCCTCACCTCACATCCCACACCACTACCAACCAATGTAATAACCGAAATGAAACTAAACAAATTAATTACACTGTCCTAGCCGTGATTCGTTCCCAGGTCTTGCGCTCGATACGCGTGCAAGTTACCACTGAGCCAAAGAGAGGATCCTGTCTTTGCCTCTAAGAAATGCGGACTTTTATAGACCCCAATACAATAGAAAGCTAATATAAGGATGGGGAAGAGACTAGAGCAGTTTCAGTTCAGTTTCAATGTAGTTCAGTGTCAGCGCAGATATTGAAGATTACATAGCCCCGGTACTTGTGAAAACAGTGAAGTGTAGTTGGCAGGCATTAAGTGCAATTATTTGCAAAATGAAGAAAGTGAACTAAAGTTTATTTACAATGCCTGTGCTGATCTGTGTTGTTGTACACTGAAAGGCTGCCTCTAGGAAGAACAACTCACTAGGCAACATCCTTCCTACACTGAACTACTGTTGGAGCCTGCGGCAGTGTGGGACAGGGAATAACAGTGGTGTCAGGAGAGTGGATCATAAGAAAAGTGCTGCGGTGAGGCAATCCTTCAACATGGAGGCAGAAGGTGCACAGATGAGAAGCCAGGCTAGGCAGGATGAGGTGTCATTGGCTGCAATCTTGAAGCTACTGCAAGCACAAAGTGAAAACTACAAGCACAAAGTGTACAATTACAAGCACAGAATGAAAGAGACAAAAGAACTCAAAGAACAATTAAAGGCACAAAGTGTACAATTATGAGTACAGAATGAAGGACAAAAAGAACTCAAAGAAAATTACAGGCACAGAATGAAGAACAGAAAGAACGATATGAACAGCTTCAAGAGGCATTACAGGAGTAACAGAGGGAATTACAACTGAGGATGCAAGGAGAGCTGGATGCTTTCATAGGGGAAATGAAAGAACAACATCAGTTGAAGGAGGATGTATACATGGAGATATAGCAGCAGAGGTATGAGGTAAGCAGTAATGTGATGGAGTGCAGACAGCATGTAGACAACCAGCTGAAGATTAGTGAGGGAATAGTGACAGAGTGCAGACAACACGTAAACAATCAGCTGAAGATTAGTGATGGAGTGCAAACAGCATGCAGATAACCAGCTGAAGCATGCAGTCGACCACGTGAAGATAATTAGTGAGAAAATTGAGGTGCTAGAGAAATACTGCACTGCTAAGCCTCAGGTAAGTGTACATGATGTATACGAAAAAAATGGACAGAGTATGGCAAATCTTGATGGACCTCAAGCATCAAAAGGTAACATTACAGGGTTGAATAATCAGAACATAGGAAATAATGATGCCCCAGTTTTTAGGTCCCAAACCAGTGAAATGCATGGCTGCAATGAGGGTCCAATTAAAAAGAAACCTCAGGAATTTGATGACAAATTATCTTGGGAAGCTTAACATGCACAGTTCCAGCTACTTGCTGATCAGAATGGTTGGGATGATAGGCAGAGGGCAGTGCAGCTGGCTATTAGCCTCAAGGGTACAGCAATGACAATTCTGGGCCAGATATCAGTACAGGAGAGGAAGAGTTATCAGTCTTTAGTAGAAGTACTGGAATGCAGATAAGGGACCATGCACCACACTGAGGTTTACAAAACAAGATTCTGGAGCCATGTATGGGCTTAAGGCGAATCCCTACAGCAGCTTGCTCATGACCTGGTGCATATGGCATACATGGCGTACCCTGGAGCAGCTCCTAACCTGCTGACTATTCTTCTGAGGGACCAGTTCATCGATGCTCTTGACAGTACAGAGTTGAAAGTGCAAGTGAAGCAGGCACAACCCAGAAGCAAGCAGGAAGCAATAGCCAGGGCTCTACAATTCAAGTCCTTCGTTAGGTTCAGTATGTCCACTTTTCAGGCAGGTCGTAGCACAGGATTCAATGCAAGAAAGGGGTAGGTACGTGAAGCAGAAAAATGTGAAGAAAGTTGCTGGTACTGTGAAAAGCCAGGACATACGAAAGAGGACTGCTACAAGTGGAAGAGGGAACAGAAGACTGGAGGAGGTTGCTGGTTCTGCTGGAAGCTGGGACACAAGAAGGACGATTGTGACAAATGGAAGAAAGAGCAAAAACAAAGCAGTGCAAGGAAATACAGTATACAGTTGTAAGAAAAGCATGTTGGACATGTAGTGAGGTAGGACATTTCAGTTCTGAGTGCCCAAAGAAGAAAAAGGAGGATAAGAAGAACATTGCAGAAGACCAGAAAGAAGCAGAAAGCTAGTGGGGGCTGGTGTTAAGGGGAAACCATCAGCTGGCTTTTCCCAGGTAGCCCTACCACCGAGAAAATGTAAGAGAACTGTGATTAACAGTGTGTGAGTAGATGGAAGAATAGACAGCAAGAAGTGTTGTTCCCTGATGATTGATTCAGCCTCAAAGAAGACTTTTGTGAGGCCTGATGTGTAACATCATTGGTATCTGCCTGAGTCATCAGAACAATTATGTGATGTAACTCGGCACCGGGAACCCTTGGGTGTCCAGATTGAAGTGGCAGGGCAAGAGACCACGTTTTCAGTCTATGTGGCTGAGACAGAGGATCCTTGCCTTCTTGGTCTGGACTATCTGATGTCCATGGGATGAGAGCTGGACTTCTCCTTTATGAAGCTGAAGGTCTGAGGAAAGTCGGTTCCTGTCACAGCAGTGAGATATGCCAGTTCTGGTGGCAAGATGAGGGAGCTCTGCACTACAGTGATACCCCCAAAATCAGAACTATTGCTCCAGTGCAAGGTGAGTGACTCTTCTGACAGCTGTCTAAGGGTAGTGGAGCCTTATGTACGATGCAAGACAAAGGCCAAAGTGATGGTGGGGAGAAGTTTGGTGAAATAGGTGCAGGTGAAGTGCCAGTTGTGGTGGCCAGTTTCTCCCATGAACCACAGAAGATCAAGAAGGGAGAAACTGTTGGACAGTGCCAGGTGGTGGACCCTGAGTGGCATCAGAGGAAGGCCTGAAAAGGAGTGTAGTGTAAGAAGATGGGCATCTGCCAATCCACTTACAAGACCTATTTTCAAGAGTTGCCAATGCCTGGATGACTCACAAGTGCTGAAGCTGAGACAGCTGCTGACGAAGTTTCCTGATGTCTTTTCCACTGAAGACCTAGACCTGGGGTGCACTGATCTGGTGAAGCATTGTATAGACAACGGGGAACACCTCCCTATTAAACAGCCTGTGCAGAGGATGGCTCCAGCCCAATGGCAAGAAATGGAGAAGGTGATGGAGAATCTCCAAAGTCAAAGAGTGATAGAAAAGTCCAGCAGTCCTTGGGCATCAGCACTGGTTCTGGGAAGGAAGAAGGATGGCTCAGTAAGGGGCTGTGTGGATTATCAAGCCCTGAATGAAGGGACAGTGAATGATGCATACCCCTTGCCAAGGATTGCAGACATGCTGGATGCTCTGTCAGGTGCCAAGTGGTTCTCGACCCTAGATATGAAAGCTGGATACCACCAGGTTAACGTTGCAGAGAAGGACATGGAGAAAACAGCCTTTTCATACGGGCAGGGTTTATGGCAGGTTAAAATGATGCCATTTGGCCTATGCAATGCCCCAGCAACTTTTGAGCATCTCATGGATCGTGTACTGGAAAGCCTGCACTGGCAGATAGCTCTCATCTAGCTGGATGATGTAATTGTGTTTGGACAGATTCTCGACTAGGAATTGGAGAGGCTGTCAGAGGGGTTCAACAGGATCCCAGCAGCACACCTCAAGCTGAAACCCAAGAAGTGCTACTTGTTTCAGAAGGAAATGAAATACCTGGGACACATTGTAGACAAGGGTGGTGTCTGTACTGATCCAGAGAAGCTGGCAGCTGTGAAAAACTGGCCAGTTCCGACTTGTGTAAAGGAGCTACAGTTTCCTGGGTTTGCGTAACTATTACCGGCATTATGTCAAAGACTTTGCAATGATAGCTGCACACCTCTGCACAAGTTGTTGGGGAAGAGGCAGAAGTTTATGTGGAATGCAGTGACTCAGAAGGCCTTCAGTGAACTCAAGCATGCATTGGCAAGCTCTCCAGTATTGCCGTACCCAGATCAGAGTCAGCCATTCATTCTGGACTGTGATGCTAGCATCCATGGTATTGGTGGTCCTGTCGCATAAGAAGGATGACAACGAGTACGTGGTGGCGTATTACAGCAAGAAACTCAGCCCACCAGAGTGGAACTACTGCATGCCTGTAAGGAGCTCTTGCCAGCGATGAAGAGCCTTGATTTCTTCCATCATTATTTGTATGGGTCCTACTTCATCATCAGGACGGACCATTCGGCACTCAAGTGGCTGAAGACATTAGAGAATCCGGAAGGACAACTGTTACGCTGGCTCAGGAAGCTAGACCAGCACAATTATGAGGTGAAGCACTGTCCTGGGCAGGTACATGGCAATGCTGAAAGCTTGAGTCGTTGGCCTTGTGATCCAGAGTGTCAGCAGTGTAGTAAAAAGGAAGCTCATGGCAAGAAATGCAGCCGTACTGTGGTGACAGGGCCAGTGTCAGCTGAGGAAGACCTGAAGAGGATGCAGATTTACAACCAGTGCTAGAGTGGCTGAAGCGGAGTACAGTGCGACCATCTTGGGAAGAGGTTTCCCGGTTCAGCCCTGCGACTAAGAGCTACTGGAGTCAGTGGGACTTTCTTCGTTTGAACAACAGACTACTGGTGCATCAGTGGGAGTCACCTGATGGCCTCAGCAAGTCTTGGTAACTGGTGGTTCCGAAAGAAATGAGGTCCGAGATTTTGAATGAATCCCAGAACCAGATTATTAGTAGGCATCTGGGAGTAAAGAATACTCTATGTTGGCTGCGACACAGGTTCTACAGGACTGGCATGCATCAGGAGTGGTGTCGGTTGGGCCTGTGATGTATACTGTGACAAGAAGGGACCCAAGAAGTGTGGTTGCATCCCTCTTCAGCTGTACCAAGTGGGTACACCGATGGAGGAAGTCGCGGTGGGCATTTTTTTTTTTCTTTTTTAATGCAAGGAAGAAGGAACCAAAGGCCACAGGCCTGCATACTGTTCCTTCCAAGAAAAAGCAAAAACAGTACAAAAGAGAGCCAAATTCAAGATCCGTTCAATTCGAGATGCCTGGACACACTGCGTTTGAAAGACTGGAGATCATAGGAAGTAGGAAATACAGACAGAGGAAGACAGTTCCAGAGTTGACCAGTTGCATAAATGAAGGACTGGGAGTAACGGTTAACTCTTGCATTAGAGAGTTGGACAGAAAAGGGATGAGAGTTTGTTGCTAGACGGGTACTACGTGCCCGTCGTAGAGGTGGAGGGATGCAAGCAGACAGTTCAGAGGAACAGTGACCATTGAAGTAGCGATAGAAGAGAGATAAAGATGCAACAGTGCGGCGAAGAGACAAAGGTTGAAGGGAATCAGTAAGAGGAGGAGAGTTAATGAGACGAAAAGCCTTTGACTCCACCCTATTGAGAAGAGCTGCATGTGGGGAGCCTCCCCACACATGAGAGTTGTACTCCATACACGGGCGAATAAAACCCGTGTACAAGGTCAACAACTGTGCAGGGGTAAAGAAAGTTCGGAATCGGCTTAGCACACCTAATCTCTTGGAAGCAGATTTCACAAGAGATGTAATATGTTCTTTCCAAGACAAATCCCGAGAGAATGAAACCCCAAGCATGTTCAAGGATGATGCAGGACATAACTGTTCATTATTAAACATTAGTGGGTAATCCTGAGGAAGATTTTGTCGGGTTGATAAGTGTAAGAACTGAGTTTTTGATGCATTAAAAATAACAAGATTATTTTTACCCCAATCAGAGATACGAGCCAAGTCAGACATTAGGTGTGCCATAGCCTCATCCCTTTTTTGTTGAAGTAACTGCTGAGATGGACGTTGCAGGAACCGAATGGAAAGGTGAAGGGTGGAATCATCAGCATATGAGTGGATAGGGTTAGATGTACAGCTTAGAAGGTCATTGATGAATAAAAGGAAGAGAGTAGGTGATAGGACAGA
>JAGKTI010000215.1:101077-117599 GCA_018397915.1 Birgus latro | reverse complement strand
GAGAATGAAAAGGAGGCGGAGGAAAGATTTAAGAAGTGGAGAGATGGTATGGGGTACAAGGGCTTAAGGGTAAATGCAGATAAAACAAAAGTGATGATATCTAGGGTTGGTGGCGGTACAATCAGAGGAGAGGGAGAGTGGCCATGTGCAGTTTGCCACAAGGGTGTGGGAAGTAATTCCATCTTGTGTAGTGTTTGTGATAAGTGGGTGCACAAGAGATGTAGTGGTATTAGAGGTAGACTGCGAGATGATGCTGATTTCATGTGTGCGGCGTGTCGGGGAGAGCAGGTGGAGATTGTTAGGCGTGAGAGGGTTGAACTTGCAGGTGAGTCTCTTGAGTGTGTGGAGGAGTTTCGTTATTTGGGAGACATGTTATGTGCCGGAGGTGGGGCTGGAGTTAGCTCGGTTGCTAGGGTGAGAAGTGGTTGGAAGAAGTTCAGGGAGCTGTTGCCTCTCCTGACATTGAGAGGACTCTCCTTACGTGCTAAGGGGTCTTTGTATGCAGCATGTGTTAGGAGTGTGATGCTGTTTGGTAGTGAGACCTGGGCAGTAAAGGAAGAGGATATTCGTAGGTTTAAATGTACAGAAATGACAATGATTAGGTGGATGTGCAGTGCGTCCCTGCATGCAAGGCCTGGGGGGGCTGGGTTTACGATGGAAGAGTTGAGAGGTAGGATGGGACTGGAGTGTATTGGTGTTGTGATGAGGAGATGCAGGCTGAGGTGGTTTGGACATGTGGAGAGGATGGGGGATGATAATTGGGTACAGAGCGTGAGAAGTGTTAATACTGGGGGAGGGGTTGGGAGGGGAAGACCGAGAAAGACAAGGGACGAGGTCATTAAGTGTGACTTAAGGGTTAAGGGACTGAACAGGGAGGCTGCCAGGGATCGAGCAGCGTGGAGAGCCGCCATTAGGTGACCAAGGCCGACGCATGCAAGCATGTTGGAGCCTTCAAAAACGAAACGAAAACGAATTCCAGTCCTCCAGGACTCCACCTTACTCTCACACCAATCTGTATATCTTCCGTAACCATCCTATTACTGTACTATCTCTCTGCCTTGCTTCAGCACTGCACCACACACTCCATCAAATCTTGGGGCTTTCTCTATTTTGACTTTCTTCACTGCTTCCATTACTTTCATTCAACTAATCTCTTCCTCCCTTTTCATCTCTCTCCTTCTCCCACTCATTCCTCAGCCACTTACTTTCACATTACTATCATTCTCTATGTTTAATAATTCCTTAAATTGTTCCCTCCATCTGCTCACTTTTTCTTCCTTCTCCACCAGCAATCTGCCAACCTATCATTTACTCCCCTATTACCTTCTTTATCATCCTGTCTTACTCACTTAACCACCCTCCAGAACATTTTCTTACATTCCCTACACTTTACACTCAAACTCATTTCAACTCCTCATCCACTCTCTTCTTACTCTCACTTACTACTTTTTTCACCTCTCTCCTCTTCTCTACATATAACCCCCTATTCTGTCTCTCATCTTCTTCCATGCCTCTGCTTCCCATCCACTCATAATATGCTTCCTTGTTTTGTGCCACAGCTTGTCTCACCTCTTCACCATGATGCTCCTTGCACCCCCTCTCATCCATCTTCTCTTCACCTCACACACCATCTTACATGCTGCACAGATTTCTTCAGTGAATACCTTGCACACACCTTACACCTTCCCCATCTGCTCCAAATTATATTCACCCAATCCCTCCTCCACTACCCTCTTATATTCAGCCTTTATTTATTTATTTTTTTTCATCTTCCTGCAACCTTTCTACCCATTTCTATGGGCTGCTTACTCCTGCCCTTCTCTCCTGCTTATCATCCATCACATTTGTACCCTGCTTCTCACCACCACCAAGTGGGGGTCAGAGAGTCCACATCCCCAACCTCTGTATCTCTTGCATCCAACACATATCCTCTCATTCTCTCTTTTACACACCCATAATCAATCATTGCCTTTCATTCACTGAGCTCACCACCCACCCTTCTCATCGCTTGCCATACATACCTGTGGCTCATTTTGTGCATAAAGAGGGTATTGGATATCACCAATCCCCTCCCTGCACAAACGTCTACTAAAGCACTACCATTCTCATCCATTTATGCAAGCAAACCCCACTCACCAACTACTCCATCCATATACCAAGTCCCTACTTTTCCATTGAAATCTCCAATCAAAACACTTTCTCACTCCTCCCAAACTTTTCCATGCATTCTTGCCCATTTGCCCAAAACTCTTCACTCTGCTTGCAAGGTCTTCTGTCCATGCATGTATATGCACAACTGCCCATGCCTGTGCTCCTACTTTCATTCTTACCCACACAATCCTTTTACCAGCTGATCCTACTTTCAAATCTTACCCACACAATCCTTTAACCAGCTGATCCATACTGTCCTATATTCTCTTTCCATCTCTTTCACACAACAATACATACACCCTCCTTTGCCCTCTCATTCTCACCTACTCCCACACACACACCCAAATACCGATCCACACTCACACTCTCACCTCTCCATTTGGTCTAAGACAATCACATATGTTCAGTTTTGCATCCTCAAGCACCTAAACAATCTCTCTTTCACCTCATCATTCATGCCCCTCACATTCCATGCAGGAATCCTCAACAAGTCTGTTGTTTGGTCCCTGGTCATCACATGTAGGTCAGTAAAGGTCTGAGGTATCTGCTGTTCTTTTTAGTTAGTTGTTTTCCAAGGAGGGGCACTAACCTTCTGCCAACCCACTTGTTGACACGACGGGAGAACGTATGGACTGGTTATATGGTTACCATCCAGCTAATTAAATGATTTCCTGGCTTACATGCAATCATTTGTCATGTGAATCAATGTAGGATCACCCTGGAGTAACACTATTTATTTATTTATTTATTTTTTTGATTGACAAACTCAGAAAACAGAGGCAGCAGGCAGAAATTGGACCATGTAACTTAGACTTCCGGCCTCGTTTCATCACTGAGTGTCTTTGCGCCTGTACAGAGGGGTGGTCAACCCTCTGCTATGTACCTCCAGGTCCGTAATACAATGCGTACATTTACCCTACCACCCTAGGACCGTTCACAAATCCGAGGACCCACACGCTGCCTCGGTTGGTAGGGCAAGGGCCCACCTGAATAGCCGGCAGGCTCACTCCGGCACCCCATATGCTGAACAAAGCAGTCACTGGGAGGTTGTCCCCGTCTCCTCCAGCTCCTTCTTCACTGAATCGAAAGATGTTCTGTGATCCCTCCTGAGATATCACCACCAGGATCGCCAGAGACAAAGGCATGATCCCCAACCTTAAAAGGGCTGCCAGGCTTTTACACAACAGCATCCCTCTTCAGTTGAGGGTCACAGTCTCTACTGTGGCCGCGGGCCTGGCCGCCCACTTACACACTGCTTCCTTTACCTCCCGCATGTTATAGTACTCAACCTTACGTGCATTAACCGAGTCCAAGGAAGTATATCGCGTGTCAGAGACAACCTGCACATCTAGAACGACCACAGAGGTCCCCGTGTCGATCAGAAAGTCTGGCCATCTCATTACTGCACCTGGACGTATTTGTTCTTTCTCGACACGATAGATGGGATGTGCACTCGTCAGCTGCCCCTCTAGGAAGTCGACGAGCCTATCGTGCCGAGCGACGTGGATTTCATGCGTCATGGAACACCCCTGGAGGACATGGTTCAAAAAGGGAGGGGTCCCACACCCACCTCACAGCACCAGTTTTCTCGCTGCACTCCACACCCTCTAAGTGATCGAACAGGGGTGTTCACCAAAATACCATGCAGCTTAATGGCATCCATGTACCGGGACCCGCTGAGGCAGTTAGAACATTCATAGATCCACCAATGCGATGTCCAGTGAGCCTGCTGAGTGGTTCCTCGAAGGCCCTCTCCATCATACCACCGACAGAGGTCCAGGACCCATTGGTTCACCTCAGTGCAACAATCCTGGATCCTGAGCCCCTGTATGACAGGCCAAAGGGTCCGCTCTAAGCACTGGATGACATATTCGTGCTCATTGAATGACTTTATTACAGGAGTAGACTTCTTTAGTTGGAGCAGGTGAGCCACCCGAAGCAATGGCACGCGGGTATAAGAGGAGGGAACACCAAGTCCACCCCCTTTGAGCTCTGTGTGGAAGAAAGCCCTGGGGGTGTCCCTGGGCAGGTGTAATATCTCCCTCACCGCTGCCCTCATGCTCCTGTCTAAGTTCGAAAGTATACCAAGATTTACGCTCCCAAGGACGAGCCTGTGGATGCACCGAGGGTATACTACCTTGCTGATTGCCCACAGCTTCTGCTGGAGGCGCAGAGGCGCGGTCCATATTCGCCCGAGCAATTCCCCCAGCATCTCTCGGTGACTTTTGAGAGAAGGCCTCTAACCCACGTCCACACCTAGATTTCTGGTGGTTTGAAAGGCACTAAGCGTGGGAACCAGTCATCCATCTGCGGTGAGGAACAAGTTGGCACACCAGATGTACCGTTTTGCCTTCCCGTCCTGCACCACCGCAACTGATTCGGACTTGTCTAGATTAATGGTTAGCCCTAATTGACCCAGACGATAAATTGTTGTGTCAACCAGGGCCTGGAGACCTACCTTGGCAGTGGAAGTCAGGACTAGGTCATCTGCAAATTTGAACCCTGACATTTGATGATCACCTAGCCTGATGCCTAGATGTTCATCCAAGCCTCCAAGTACATGATCAATTGCAGCATTAAACACTGTCAGGGAGAGAGAATTCCCCAATCGGACCCCTCTTCGGGGCCAGATGGACGCCCCCAGGAGGTCCAACCATGTGCTGTTATAGCCAGTAAGAATATACAGTAGTAGAAGAGGCGGCATGCCCACCCTGCCTAAGATGGCACCCATGGCATAGTGGGATAGCGAGTCAAATGCCTTTTGGACGTCCAACATCGTGCCACCTCCTATAACCCTGGTAGAGGATAGCACTCATCATGTTTATGTTCTTGGTGCATCCGTCACTGGGTCGAAATGCATGCTGCACCCATGAGAACAAATCTGCACCTTGGATTCGAGCAGCCAAGACTGAGTGCAAAATCCTGACCACATATGATGAGACCAAGATAGGCCGGAGCCCAGATGGCCCATCTGGTCTCGCAGTCTTCGGAATCAGGGTGACCCAAGATGTTAAAAGCCGTTCAGGTATACTACTAACAAGCAAGGCATTGCAAATGAGAGTCACCTTCACCAGCCCTAGGTGCCGAAGGTCAGCTAAGGTCGTCTCGTCTGGGCCAGGAGTGCTAACCCTCACCTTCCTCAGAAACCCCCTCCACTTCTTCGATGGAGATGGGATCCATCAGCCGCCATCTCGGAGGATGGACCGGTGTGGGCACTGGACAACTCCAAGGATGGAATGGAGTTTCATACATGCTGGTCCAGAAAGTGATCTTCTCCTCACTGATAATGTTATCGTCACAGTCGATAACTCCCTCCAGGATGTCCCTCACAAGACAACCCCTGTCCTTGGCCCACCTCCCATGGGTGTGGGCAAAGAGTTGCCTCCTCGTCCGACGAACTCCGGGGGCTGCCTGCCCAGGTTGTATCCTTCGGTCATCATTTGCCATCACTGGTCGTCCCCTTACATGGAGTTCCTCCAGCATCAAATGGATCAGCCTGTCGGGATCATCCCTCTCCTGGAGGGATTGAGTGTCACAAAGAGAGGAGATTGTTGCCATAATCTCCTTTCTCCAGGTAATCTCCTGAACTCCTTCTCTGGCTTCTGTATCCTCACCTTCGGTTGGCCCTCCCTCTGGGGTTCTCCTCCTTCTCCACTGGGTATAGTCACACCTACATCCCTCAACTCTCCCTCCACATGGGGAAGGCCACCCTGTTTTTGTTTTTGTTTTTTTTATGTGTCCGACTCTGGGCATAGGCTTCACAGCCTGTTATCAAGGCCCAGCAGTCCTCCTACATACCATACACCTCTACATGTCACCTGGGAGCTAACTGAGGCCTACTCGTCCACAAGGGCCTGGTGAGCGGCAGACCTCCTATGGGACTTGATGGCCTCAAGGGACCGGTCCGGGAAGGAATCCAACAGCAACTGATTGATGTTCCTCGCTGCTGCTGGATTCTCTCTTAGGACAGAAACTTCTCTGGCCTTGGTCTTAACTGGCTCCTTCTCAGCAAAAAACTGGTCTGGGTGTGCACTGTGAAAGTGGACACCCAGACCTCGCTTTGATGTAAAATTGCACCCACAGACGGGACAGGCAACATCCATAGCATCTGCTCTGCCGCTAGTGCCAGACTCATCACCCGTATGCTCGAGGCGACTCATAGCGCTACTGTGATGGCGGTAGCCATGAACAGTGCAGGAAAAATTTAGCCGAGTCCTGATGGTAAGATTTGGATAATGTTTGCCTCTTGCTGCAACCTTTTTAATGTTTGCCTCTTGCTGCAACCTTTTCAGGTGACAACAAGAGTTACCAACTCTGCCACTAGGAGGCCTTATCCAGTGGGTGGATGATGGGCACTCCCACTGACCACCAAAGTTGGTAAATGAAAAAATTTTGTCCAAGTCTGAGGGACATAAAGATTTTCAAAGGGAAAGACCATTTGGGAATGAAAAGAGTGGAAAAAGGATCTAGGGCAGGTTGAGGAAGGGAAAGGAGGAGGAGAAAGAGAAGAAAAGGACACGGGGGGAAGGACTGGGGCAGGTGTAGTAATCAAGGATGTGGACGAACTAGGGAGGGAAGGACAAAACAGTGAGGTAAAAACCACTGAATTAGGTAAAGCATGTAAAGACCTCTCTTCCTATTTCTCCCATTTTTCCTGTCACTTCTTATTTCTTTTCTTCCTTTACAGGTGACTTTACATTGAGTGACAAGACAACTGGTTTCCGGACAGCCAAGAAACCATTTAAAATGCTGGGTGGTAACCATATAACTAAACCATACATCCACATACACACCAAGGAACATCAAAACAACACCCCAGGACACGATATCATAACACAAACACGGGTTGTTGAGAGAGAGAGACGGAGCTGCTCCTAGATCGAGGGGAAATAATTGCAGAACTAGTGGCGAAAAGGAAATAGCCTATTGTGATTATGTGGTTGAATGCGTGAGTGGTGGTCCCGTCGGACATTAGTTTAAAAAAAAATGCAAGTTTCGGCCCTAAAAATACAAGACAAAATGAAAAAGAAAGTTTCCATATGGTTGTATCATGGCAGAGAGAGATGGAAGATTGTTTACAACTGGCGAGAGGGAATTTGTGGGCTTCAACGAGGAAAATGTAGGTAAAGGAAGTGATAAACTGCAACAAACAAGAGTAGCAGGAGTAGAGAAAACAGCGGAGAGGAATGTCCAGGAGTTAAAAAAGGTATGGAAAGTAATTAGGCAGCTGCAGGAACGGACCATAGAGTAAGAGAGAGAGAGATCAAAGTCCTAAAGAATAGACTGGAAAAAGTTAGCACACGTAGTGAGGAACAAGAAAAAGAAGGCACAGAATTAAAGGTGAGTAACGAATCCGTATCAAATGAAATAAAACAGCTGAAGAGGGAGAATAAGAGGTTGGAAGAAGAAAGGGACAGAATAAAAAGTAAACTAGAGGAGTACGAATCAAAATCAAGGAGGCAAGATGAGCACATTCAGGAAATCAAGGAGCAACATAAGGGGTGGAAGAAAGTACAGGAGGAAGGAAATGTAAATTTGAAGGAGATCATAGAACAACAAAGTAAGGAAAAAGTGGAGAAGGAAGTGGTTAGAGTACTAAGAAGTAGAGAATCTTTGGTCAGGGATGTAGCAGACAAGAAAAAAAGTGTAATAATTTCAGGAATAAAAGAAAAAACGAATGACAGTAAGATCTGAAAGAGAGAGAAAGGAACCGAGCAAGGCTAAAGAAATAATATCACTGGTTATGGAGGGAAACAATGAAGCCCAAGAAGAGATTGAAGAAGTGTTTAGGTTAGGAAAGTACGAGGATGGTAGGGCAAGGCCCTTGAAAGTAAAGTTTAAGTCCCAAGTAATAGTGAATGAAATCATAAGTAGAACATGGAAATTGTCAGATAAAGAGGTGTTTAAAAATGTTTGGATTAGGAGAGATGCAAATGAAGAGGAAAGAGCTAAATTAAAGGAGTTAGTAAAGGAAGCAAAGATATAAAACGAACAACGAACGGAGAAAGAGAAGACAGAGTTCTATTGGAAAGTTATGGACCAGAAATTGAGAAAGTGGTACCGACAGAAGGAAGGAGAGACGAGAGTATAAAAAACGATGAAAAAAGTTTGAAAGTGGCGTACACAAACATTGATGGACTAATATCGGCAAGGTTAGAAAATGATTTTTTGAGGGTACACGAACCTGATGTTATGTGCTTTGTAGAGACTAAATTGAAAGAAGATATTGATATTCATATGGGAGGTGGGAAATACAAATTATGGAGAAGAGACAGAAAAGAAAAAATGGGAGGAGGAGTGATGATAGCAGTGAAGGACAATATAAATGTAGATACTGTGGAAATGGCAAAGGGCAGGGTCGAAGCGATAAATATGAAATTAGAAACTGGGGAGAATGGTAAGAGAGATATGGCAGTGGTATATGTTCCCCCTAACACGAGAGCATGGAATGACGATGAATACCAGGAGATGTTGTCAGACATGGTTAGTTATCTACAGAAAGTGATCGAGAAAAGCAGCAATATAATCCTAATGGGTGACTTTAATTGTAAAGAGGTGAACTGAAAGGAATGGGACTCAGGAGGCAGCGAAGATTCGTGGGGCACTAAACTGTTAAATAGAGCAATGAATAATGTAATGACACAGTGGGTTAAAGAACAGACACGATTCAGAGGTGATGACACACCAGCAAGATTAGATTTGCCACTATCCAAAGAACCTGATGTAACTGAATCTTTTAATTAAGTGTCCTATAGCAAAAAGTGATCATGTGGTCATTGAGTTCCAGATGATAACAGGGAACGTGGTGCCAAGAAATGAGCTTTATAGGCAAGGAAGATACAACTTTGGGAAAACAAACTCTGCAGAATTGAGAAAATTTTTTGAAAACGCGGACTGGAGAAAATTCAGAGATACAGAGGAAGTGGGATATCTTTTTAGACCTCTGCAATTTGGGAGTGAAAAAATATGTGCCAAGAGTAAGTGGGAAAGAAAACAGGAAAAAGGTGTGGTTTAATAGAAGGTGTATGATAGCGAAAAAAGAGAGGGACATGGCATGGAACAAATGGAGAAAGAGAGGTAATATCAGAGCAAAGGAAGAATATAAAAGAACTAGAAATGAATATACAAGAATACGTAGAGAGGAAGAAAGGAACTTTGGAAAAGGTATAACTGACAAATGTAAGGATGAACCCAAATTGTTTTATAGATTTGTTAATGGCAAATTGAAGCAAAGGGAAGGAATCACCAAACTGAAAGTAGAAGGAGAGGTCTACAAGGATGCAGTAATGCAAACTGAAGTAATGAACAAATGTTTCCAATCGGTTTTCACTAAGGAAAAGGAGTTTGTGGAAGGAGAGGGAGTGATTAGAAATGTAGTGATAAAAGATATAAAAGTGGAAGTGCAGGAACTGTATAAATTACTGGGAACTCAAGATGTAAGGGAAGCCCCAGGACTGGATGGAATCTCTAATTGGGTACTGAAGGAATGCAGAGAACAACTGGCGGATAAGATTCACAATTTAATTGTGTGCTCCTTGGAAGAGGGGAAAGTGCCTCGGGAATGGAAGAGGGCAAATGTGGTGCCAATCTATACGGGAGGAAACAAGGAAGAACCCCTGAATTATAGACCAGTGTCCCTAACCAGCATGGTTGCAAAATTGTGTGAGACAATCCTGAAAGATAGATGGATAAAATATCTGGAAGAGATGAATATTTTGACTGAGAGTCAGTTTGGATTCAGAAGTGGAAGGTCATGTGTTTCCAACTTGTTGAGCTTCTACTCAAGGGCGATTGACGTGCTACAGAAGAGAGACGGTTGGGTGGATTGTGTGTACTTAGATCTGGAGAAGGCCTTCGGCAAGGTACCCCACAAGAGACTACTATGGAAATTAGAGCATATCGGAGGACTGAAGGGAAGCCTCCTGGAATGGATGAGAGACGTTTTGAATGACAGACAAATGAGGACAGTAATAAAGGACAGGACATCTGGATGGAGGGAAGTAACAAGTGGTGTCCCACAGGGCTCGGTGTTGGCACCAGTAATGTTCTTGATTTATGTAAATGATATGGTAGATAGAGTGAACAGCTATGCAAGCCTGTTTGCTGATGATGCAAAGATCTTGAGGAAGGTAGAGGTTGAAGAGGACTGTAAAATGCTACAGGAGGATCTGGATATGATACATGATTGGAGCTGGATGTGGGAAATGAAATTCAACACAAAAAAATGTAAAATATTGGAAATGGGTAAAAGTACCAAGAGGCCATCATTGAATTATTTGATGGGTAATGATCCAATTAGAAAAGTGAGAGAAGAGAAGTATTTGGGAGTGCTGATCCAGGATAGTTTGTCACCTGAAAAGCACATAAATAAGATAGTGAGAGAGACATGTAAACTCTTGACCAATATAAGAGTGGCATTTCATTACATGGATAAGAAGATGATGAAAAAATTGATAGTGGCCATGATCCGACCCAGGTTAGAATATGCAGCAGTAGTGTGGTCCCCCACACAAAAAGAAAGATATAACCAAGATTGAGAGAATACAAAGAACAGCAACCAAGATGGTCCCCAGTCTGGCAGATTTGCCATACAGAGAGAGGCTGGAAAGGCTGAATTTGCCTTCCTTAGAGGAAAGGAGAGAGAGAGGCGACATGATTGCAGTGTTCAGGACCATGATAGGAGTAGATAAAATTGACAGAGAAAATCTGTTTGTGTGGGATGAGAGAGCAACAAGAGGACACAAAATGAAACTAAAGAAGCCAAGCTGCTAGAAGGACATCAAGAAATATAGTTTTCCTTATAGATGCATAGACCTGAGGAATAGCCTGGACAAAGAGATCGTCCAGTCTAAAAACTTAAACAAGTTTAAGGCAAAATTTGACTTACTGAGAAACAGAAACGGGACCCCACGAGCGTAGCTCATATCCTGTATATCACAATTAGGTAAACACAAATACTATCATCTCTTCCCCCCTGCCCGCCTCAGACCAGCTTCCAGAAGCATATTCACACTCAAATCACTCACCGTTCCATTCAGTCACTCAAAGACAACACACAGCTGTATGCACGGCCTCCTGATATCCATCCTTCTGAACGCTATCTCCCCCGTGAGGACAGGGTCCACCTGAGCAGGCTGAGATGTGGGCATCATCCAGCCCTCTTGAGTTATTAGAAGAGGCTGGATGACTCAATCGCTGATGCCTGTCCAGGATGTAACACAGCACCCCATACTATTAAGCACATCATGGAAGACTGCATTGCACACAATCACCTACGCCAACAACACAACACACGCTCCTTGAGAGCTCTGTGGGAAAGCCCGGTCTCTGCCATGGCCTTCCTTTGGGACTCGGGGCTGTTCGGCCAGACTGCCTAGGGAATAACTACTACTACTACTACCATACGCGCTCCCTACGTGTCAACAAGTGGGTTGGTGGAGGGTTAGTGCCCCTCCCCATAAACAAATAACTCAAAGTCAAATGGTCACCCCTTACGGGATTATGCCGTCTGGCAATAGAAAGATAGATAGATGTAACGAAGGAACTGCAGAAACATTTGAACTCACAAAACCATCATCACCGACAGAAGAGGGAAGGGCTGAGATCGTAGAGTCTGCAGAAATCGTAGGCAGGCTAGTCACTGAAACTTCTGCATCAATCTCCATGACAAAGAGAACACCAGTGATAATGGGGGGGGGGGGGAAGTAGGCATAGTGACACTAGCTCAGAAACTGGCCACTATGCTGTGATGAGGAAAGGGGAGGAGAAATGACCAGTGAAAAAAAACAAAAAACAAAAAGCACCAGCCAGAGCTACACCACCAGCCCACGTAGTAGCAGAAAGGAAACTGAGGCTCGAGAGCAAGAACTGAGCAGAAATGACACACCCAAATGTTTCGAGAGTTGGGCATGGAATCCCCTTTAAAGGAGGCTTGATCTCCTGGGAGGAGGGAGGGACTACATCACTACCCATCAGCATGTCACCTTCCACCACCCCCCTTGGCTACTATATGCCAGATTTTTTTTTAGTTTACTGAACTAATATCATTTCATCATATATTATATGATATATCAATAAAGTAATTCTACTGCTCTCTTCAACCCACCTACTCTGTATACCCACACCATTCTCAACTCGTATATCATACCACCCACTAACTCCATCCATAACTCTGCGCCCCACTCCTTTCAGATGTGAATGGTTTAACAATCCATGCTTTGAAACTTTGAGAGTTCAGATCCTGCAAAAGGAGAGTGTTGGCAAAGCTAAATGTTAAAGCTGGAAACTTGGCCAACTGTGCATTGTAGTATTTCCAAAATTTGAAAAATAGAACAATCATCACTATAATTAAACAAAACAAGGATCCAACACACCCTTCGTTGGACAAACGCATTACAATCATTTTTTTTTTTTTTATTCAAGGAAGAAGGAACCAAAGGCAAGGAGCCGGCAAACCGTTCCTTCCAAGAAAAAAACAAACTACACAACAAAGAGCCAAATTCAAGATCCGTTCATTTCGAGATGCTTGGACTTACAGCGTCTGAAAGACTGGAGACCATATGAGGTAGGAAGTACAGACAGAGGGAGACAATTCCAAAGTTGCATAAATGAAGGACTGGGAGTAACAACTGATTAACTCTTGCATTAGGGAGTTGGATGTGCTATGAGCCCATCATAGTGATGGAGGGGTGCAAGCAGAGAGTTCAGAGGAAAAGTGACAATTGAAGTTGTGAAAGAAAAGGGATGAAGATACAACAGTGTGGTGAAGAGACAGGTTGAAGGGAGCCAGTAAGAGGAAGAGAGTTAATGAGACGAAAAGCCTTTGACTCGAACTTGTTGAGAAGAGCTGTATGTGGGCAGCCTCCCCACACATGAGAGATGAATTCTGTACAGGGGTGAATAAAACCTGTGTACAAAGTCAACAACTGTGCAGGGGTAAAGAAGGTACGGAATTGGCTTAGTACACCTAATTCCTTGGATGCAGATTTAACAAGGGATGTAATATCATCTATCCAAGATAAATCCCAAGTAAATAAGCCCTAAATATGTTCAAAGATGATGCAAGATTGAGCTGGACATTATTAAACATTAGTGGGTACTCCTGTGGAAGATGTTGATGGGTTGATATGTGTAAAACTGAGTTTTTGATGCATTAAAAACAACAATATTATTTATACCCCAGTCAGAGATATGAGCCAAGTCAGACATTAAGTGTGCCATGGCCTCATCCATTATCTGTTGAAGTAACTGCTGAGATGGACGTTGCGGGAACTGAATGGAGAGGTGAGTGGTGGAATCATCAGCACATGAGTGGTTAGATGTACAGCTTAGAAGGTCATTAATGAATAAAAGAGAGTTGGTGATAGGACAGAGCCCTGAGGAACAACATTCCTGATAGAACGACCAGAAAGGAAACTAGAGATGAGGCACAGAGAGAAGGAGAGAAGGTGTAAGAGGGCAGTTTGGAAATTAAAGATTTATGCCAGACTCAACTGAAAGCCTTTGAGATGTCAAGTGCAATGGCAAAGCTATCGCCAAAGTCCTGAAAGACGGATGACCAGGAGTATGAGAGGTAGGTGAGAAGACTGCTTGTGAAGCGTCACTGACGGAACCCATACTGACAATCAGAAAGGAAGTTGTGATAGGAAAGATGCTTTAAAAATGTTTGGTTATGAATAGATGCGAATACTTTTGAGACACAGGATGTTAGAGCAATTGGGAGGGTAGTTTGAGGGATGGGAATGGTCACCCTTCTTTGGAACAGGCTGAATGAGAGCAAACTTTCAGCGAGAAGGAAAGGCACAAGTTGAGAGATAAGGGCAGAGGAGTTTACCTAGGCAGGGTGTAGGCACAGAAGCACAGTTCTTGAGAACAACAGGAGGAACCAAGTCAGGCCCATATGCCTTGTTAGTATTAAGGCCAGTAATGGTGGAAAATACATCAGTTGACAGAATTTTAATGTCAGCCATGAAGAAACCTGAGGGGGGAAGTGAAGGGGGAACAGCACTGGAATCGTCTAAGGTGGAATTGGAGGAGAAAGTCTGAGTGGAGAGAACTGCTTTATCAGCAGAAGAAATAGCTACAGAGCCATCAGAGTGGAAAAGTGGAGGGAAAGGTGATGAGGTAAGGTTGTTATAAAGGTTTTTGGCAAGGTGCCAGATGAAGCGGGAAGAATTCAAGTTGGAGAGTTTGAAGCAATTAGTAAAGATGAAATCATTTTTAGCAGAGCGAAGAACAGACTTAGCACGATTCTGAGCAGAAACATAATACAAGATGAGATTCAGGGGTGGGTTGGTTTCACAACCTTTCGTAGGCCTTCTTGTTATGGACAGTATTAGAATAAGCGTGATTAAACCAAGGTTTCTTTGCATTAGTCGAAGGATATGAAAAAGGAATGTATGTTTCCATGCCCAAGAGAATAACCTCCGTAATGCGCATGGCACACTCAGATGGCTCCCGGCCATGGAAGCAATAACCATTCCAAGGAAATATCAAAGAAGTACTGCCTGAGGGCCTCCCAATCAGAGGTGTTCGTATGTAGGAGGACTGCTGGGCCTTGATAGCAGGCTGTGAAGCCTATGCCCAGAGTCGAACACATAAAAAAAAAAAAAAAAAAAAAAAATCAGCAGCCCCAAAGTGCCACAACCGACGTTTCTTTAGAGAGTCCACAGGCCGTACTGAAATGATGGGACACGTTAAAATGATAAGGTTGTGGTCGAAGGAGCCCAACAGAGAGGAAATATTAACAGTGCAAGCAGAAGGATTAGTTGTAAGGAAGAGGTCAGGTATGTTGGAACTCTCTCCAAGGCAGTCAAGGATATGGGTAGGGTGCTGTACAAGTTGCTCTAGGTCATAAAGTGATCAGTGAAAGGAGAGGAGAGCCAAAGGTGGTGGTGAACAAAGAAATCTCCTAGAATGGAGATTTCAGAGAAAGGTGAAATGGATAGGATGTGTTCCACTGTAGAAGTAAGACAGTAGAAGAATTTTTCAGTCAGTAGAATTAGGGGATAAATAAACAGCAAAGATATATTGAGTCAGATAATGACAAGAAAGCCGAAGCCAAAGAGTCGGGAATTCAGAAGAATTAAGTGCAGGAACACGAGAGCAAGATAAGTTGTTGAGTACATATTCACAACAGCCACCTTTGGCCTTGACATGAGTATAGAGAAAGTAGGAGGATACAGAGAAGGGTTTGCTATCAGTTGCCTCTGACAGCTGAGTCTCAGTTAGGAAGAGAAGGTGAGGTTCAGAGGAGGAGAGGTGGTGCTCAACAGAGAGAAAGTTAGAGGAATGGCCACGAATGTTGCAGAAATGAAGAGGTGAGTCAGACAGTGGTTCCAGACATCTCACTGAGTCATCGCTGGGAGAGGGGAGGATGGTGGAGGCATTTGTGGTCCCCCCCTGGGGACTCAAAGGCTTGATTATGAGATGCCATTTTGGTTAAATTTTGAATAGGAAGTCTAGTGTGTAATGTGCATGTAGTTTGGTGTTGAGAGAAACTTGTATTGAAGAGCATGCTGGCCTACTCTCTATGTTACTGAAACACTGAAAAAGCTCAGCAAAGGGGGATGGTCAGGAACCAGTCCATAGGGCTGATGAAATGGGAGCTCCAGCTCTCCCTGTCATCAGCTTTCCATTCACTTTGTGAGTACAACCCTGCTCGACTGGTGCTACAGTCTACTCCCTCACTTAGCACATCATCCACGATAAATGAACACCAAGTTTTTAACAGTGTCATACCTCATGTTCTCCTTGATCCCTCTTAACAGCTTTAAAGTACTACACTCCACAAACACCCTATTAACAGGGCCGGATTATCATGTATAGGCGATTGTGTCCCCCCCCTGTGGCGGGGGGGGGGACACAATCTGGCTGCACTATGGGGTGGTACTACTACTTTGCGGCCAGGTTGTGTTAGGAAGAATTCCGCCACCGTATTCTCTGCGTGTCGTAAAAGGCGACTAAAAGGGGCAGGGTGAGGGGACTAGGGACCCCCTCTTCTGTTTTTAGGGTGAGGAGACTGTAGCACCAGTCGAGCAGGGCAGTACTCCCAGGGAGGATGGAAAGCTGATGACAGGGAGAGCTGGAGCTCCCGTTTCATCAGCCCTCAGGACTTGTTCCTGACCATCCTCCTTTGCTGAACTTTTTCAGTGTCTCAGTTACACAGAGAGTAGACCAGCATGCTCTCCTATACAAGTTTCTCTAACTGTCAACACCAAACTACATACACGCTACACACTACACTTCCTTTTCAAAATTCTCAAAATGGCGTACAAAAATCATGCCTCGGAGTCCCCAGGGGGGGGGACCATAAATGCCCCCACCATCCGCCCCTCTCCCGGTGACGACTCAAAGAGCTGCCTGGAACCAC
>JAGKTI010000215.1:74898-91292 GCA_018397915.1 Birgus latro | reverse complement strand
TCCCCCATCTGCTCCAATCTATATTTACCCAATCGCTCCTCCACTTCCCTTCTATATTCAGCCTTTATTCCATCCTCTTGCAACTTTTCTACCCTCCTTGTAACAGATACTTCCTCCTGTCCTTCCCTTCTTCTCTTTCTCCATCTTGTTTGGATTCCAATTCTGGCCACCACCAAGTGGTGCTCAGAAAGTCCACTCCCCCAACCTCTATATACTCTTGCATCCATTCTACATCTTCTCATCCTTTCATCCACACACACATAGTCTATCATTGCCTTCCATTCATTCATTCTCCCGTCCTCTCTTCTCATCACTCGCCATGTATACCTATGGATCATTTTGGTGGATGTGCAGTGTGTCCCTGCATGCAAGGCCTACATGGGCTGGGTTAATGATCGAAGAGTTGAGAGGTAGGATGGGACTGGAGTGTATTGGTGTTGTGATGAGAAGAGGTAGGCTGAGGTGGTTTGGACATGTGGAGAGGATGGGGGATTATAATTGGTTGCAGAAGGTGAGGAGTGTTAATACTGGGGGAGGGGTTGGGAGGGGTAGACCGTGAAAGACATGGAACGAGGTCATTAAGTGTGACCTCAGGGTTAAGGGACTGAACAGGGAGGCTGCCATAGATTGAGCAGCATGGAGAGCCGCCATTAGGTGACCAAGGCTGACGCATGCAAGCATGTTGGAGCCTTCAAAAATGAAACGAAACGAAGGCAGATATTTGTGTTAATCCGTTTATTTTGTCTTCGGATGCAGAATGGAATCTGGATTCCTTTGACTTCCATCATGTTTGTGTAAGAAACGTCCTCAACCTTTACATGTAAATATAGTAACCCTCCAAGATGCACTGTAAAAGAGCCCAAGCAACGTCCGGGACTTGCTCTTGTCCGGGACTTGGGAAAAATGCCCCTGGACTTATAGACCCTAACCCAACCTAACTTTGAAAGCCACCTAAATAACTCCCTACTGGATATGCACAGCACCTATTTAAGACCCTATTCACACAAATATGGGACAGGAACCATAAAATAATTGAAAAGGAATCAGAGAATGAGAAATCAGAAGTAAGGAAAATATTTAGCAGTGTACTTACGACATGTCCCCGGCCATCACGAAGTTTAACCCGCCTCCTCTATGGCTCTGTCAGTGGTGAAGGTGCACTTGAAGCACATACAGTAATCCAGTGCTGCGCTGCATTTAATCCTTTGTACTGTGAATTATGATGTTTTAACACTGCACATTCTGTTCTTACTTGCGCCACGCTAGGTGCAACACACCAGTGTTGAACTCTGCACTTAATCCTTTGCACTCTGATTTCTAATTTCTTAACACTGCACAACACTGTAAACTCCCACGTGGTCTAGTGACGAGGTATTGTAAGAGTAAGAGACAGCAGAGGAACAGCAGAGCCTGCAGAATGTAGGGCACCAACGCAAAAGCGAGCACAAGGTCACCATAGCAACAAAAGTGTAGCCACGATGGTTGGTAGGCAGGAAATGGGGAGGATGCAGGGGTGCTCTAGCAAACGTCGCCAGAACTACGCACCAAAACACCGCTGTTCGTCACTGCGAGGCAAATTCTGAGTAAGGAAAAACACATATCGGCTTTTTTTTTTTTTTTTTTTTTTAAAGCCATTTTTGGTGTCCCCGATGTCCGGATATCTTAGGGAATATTCCAAGACTTGGACTAATGGACCCAAGCCCAAAATGTCCCGGATTTGGGGTGTCCGGGTCTTAAAGGGACTGCTGTAATATTTAGAACTAAATATCATATGCACTTTGACAAGGCTGTGTCCCAGTAAATATGATCATCCCCTTGGTATACACTCCCTCTATACAGTCACCATCATGTCAACTATTTCATGGCACCTTTATATGAAAAGGCCATTTAAAATAATTGTGCATAAAGGGTAAAAAAAATTTGATGTCTGCACACATGGGTGGATATACTAATAATATCTCCCATAATCTGTTAGAAGGAAAATGAAACACATTCCTACCCAAACTCTCAGTGTTTACCGACATTGGTCAAGCCAAAGCAACCATAAAAGTCTTGGTAAATAGTCTAATGGCCTCCTGCCTCAATAACCTCTTGCAGTCTTCGCAGCACTGAGGAAACAATGTTGTTGACGTTTGCTGGTTTCATCTGAACAGCTTATCCTTGGTGTGCTGGAGGAGGCGGGCCGGCCCGTATTCTCTCGTTCTCTGGCTCCCACGTATTGGCAATCTGGGACCAAACAGTCTCAATGGCTCTGCACTAATGTTTGATCTGTCACGTCACTATATTTCTCTCACGAGCCAGCCCTTGATATCACCACCTATCTAAACCTTGTTATTTGACGCTGCTATGTAAGGTGTAATGCAGCATTATCTACCAAATATTCTATCTATCTATCTATCTATTGCCAGATGCCATAATCCCGTAAGGGGTGGCCATTTGACTCTGAGTTATTTGTTTTACAGGGAGGGGCACTAACCCTCCACCAACCCACTTGTTGACACGTAGGGAGCACGTATGGTTTGGTTATATGGTTACCACCCAGCGTTGTAAATGGTTTCTTGGTTTACAGGAAACCATTTGGTTTGTCACTCAATGTAAAGCCACCTGTAAAGGAAAGAAAAGCAAATATTAACTCCTTTATATCATGCCCTGAATGAAAGAAAATGAACAAACAATTTGACCACCACTTCGCATTTCATTCTCCCTCCCCTCCCTCACGCCACCCCCGCACCAGCGCTCGTCCCCTCACCCACCTTCCTGTCTCTCTCTCTGGCCTCTCCCTCTCAGCCCCTTTTGATCCTCTGTGACTTGCTGTGCATAAAGGAGCCATCCTGAGGCATGGGGTACCGGAGGATAGGTGACTATTTATGATCAAGACTGTAAATTAGAGGTTATTTTAAAATGGTCGCTAAATTAGCAATATTGCCATACCAAAGCTTATTTTGCAACCTCCCTCCTGCAATCCACAGGTCAAACAGAGCTGACTGAGTTTACCAGGCCAAGCTTAGATAAGGACATCACCCACCCCTCCACAGTTACCAGTTTACCTTTGGGGTGGGTGGAACCACAGATGACCCATTTCCCATTTGCAGAACAGTCTCACAGAACAAAACTCCCATAAAGGAGCACTGAACAGTGCATGTCCTACTAAGATGCAAACACAGCATCAACAGTGTAGGAAGCCTATGGGATGACCCTACAGGGATAGATGCTTACACTCAAACTTCAATTAATGGGGCATTGAGTAATGTGGTTTTAAAGTTATGTGGCCACCTACTCTGCAACAAAGCTCGATTAACACGGGGCTTGTTTCAATGCTACATGGTACATTCCCACACAGTGATGTCATGCATCAGGCTCACTGTGACTGGCTACTCAGAGTGGAATTAGGGCATACATGGATAAGTTTAATGCCAGCATCAATGCATATCAACAGCAGCTCATCACCCAATTTCTTCAAGTCAGGTGGACGGCACCTCCACAACGGCAAGAACCCTCCACCTCTGATGACTGTCCACGACGATATCTCTGTATCAGATGAAGAGATCAGTTCTATCGGCTTAGCTCTGGACCTTGAAGGATTTGACTTGGATAATGAAGGTAGGAGTGCAGGAGTAGCAACATCTCAACAGTGACAACATCAGTGGTGGAGGGTGGGGGAAGAGTGCCAAGGAGATATGCAACATCATCATACCAGTAGGCAGCCTGACTTTGGTTATAGTTCTGTTAATGTTAATGTTTTTTAACTGCCGTATGTTGTTACAGTGAATACATTATGGTGGGTGTCAGTCAAGGTCTTTTATGTGGGGTAGGGTGGGCAGATGGGGGAAAGGTGGGACTTCCGGAAAGTGGCCAGACTAAGTTGTGCAGGTATACATGTAAACATACTGTTTGAGTAACATAGTTTTGAGTACCACAGTCCACGTCCAGGCTATATTTACTGCGTTAACTGAAGCTTGAGCGTATTTCTGTTGACAAATCCGTTGGTCAGGTAAAGGGGACTGAACAATAACAAAAACAACAACTAACAGAGATACTGTACATATTTTGGCTGTTTCCTGCTTTAGTAGGATGGTGCCTCAAAAGCAGGACAAGGTAACCTCATTAGCTCGTATCTAACTAATAGTCAATTATGGTGCAGAACAAGTGAAAACACAATATATTAAAATACCTTGTGGAGAGAAGGCAATAGACTGAGGATTAAGGAGTAGAGCAGTGCGTGAGGCATCTGGTGGGTCATGGGGTGGTGTAGGACAGTTCAGTGATCGACCACTCAGCACCTGTTTGGCAGAAACAGGTTGAAATGTAACACTCCTTTCAGTTCTAAATATCACTTACATACTCATTAAAGTCATATGATACTAGCCAAAATATGACATAAAATTCACCACTGTACTAAAGGGAGTAATACAGAAGATTTGTAGTGTTTCACGAGGTACAGTAACTCTTAAGATGAATAAAATAACATAGCTACAGTCACAATAAGAAAAATATTAATAAAAGCTAGTGAAATGATGGGGAGGGAGTTAATTACATCCATGATTAATAAATGAATACATCAGAATATATAAAACAAGTCAAATGTTCATTTACCAGAAATGGAAGTTTAAGAAATGACCAGTTGTTTTGGTATCCACTGTTTCATTGGTCAGGTGATCATTATCACTACAGTATTCATTCAATTTTCATCATTATCACTGGCATCATCTACAAGGTGCGATCAAAACTTCAAATATGGTCTCACCAATTTGCAATGAGTGGCCAATGATTTGGACCACTGGTTGTCATATATCAGCCATTCTTACAGTTGTCAAACAGTACCATACAAAACAAAGTCACACATCAGGTACTATAGCAAGGGCAAAATTAAGGTTCTGTGATCCACCTACCATTGATTATTCAGAACCCAGTTTGTTTCACACAGCCTCTCAGATGATTAAATAAAGCATTATGAAATGCATAAGGAAAGTGGAGAGTTGGGTTACCATCAATATGAAGACCCTGATCTGAAACAGACACTGAGTATGGAGGTTCTGAGAGACTTGCAAGAGTATGTTAATGCCCACGATGACAATTATAAGTGTGAATTTTGGCTTGAAATGAGTGTCAAAATTTAAAAATAAGAGAAGCAGATTTGGGGGTTAAGCTGCCAATCTGGAGGTAATATTTGACACCATCCATTTATCATTCCAGAATATGCGTGTCTTCCCAGCATTGTCTGAATGCCTGTGGATGATCCTTGAGATCAAGTGTTACACTTATGCTTCCTGTCACAAGTAGGAAGAGGTGGAGATACCTCTCATGCTCAGTCAATACCCTATTACATGTCACATGCACAGTTGCCTGTCTGACTCTTGTCTGTCACCATGGAGGGCTGTCAATCTTTTTTCTTTCAACCTCTTACACCCACTCAGTCCCTCCACTTGGCTTCCTCTGTTTCTTTTTCGTTGTTGTACAAAGACTAGATCCCTAATACTTAAGGAGCTGAGTAACAGCCACCAATGACCCCAGGTGGTACTATTGTAATGCCATATTTCTTACATATGATATAAGTAGTATAAGTGTGTTATAAGTTAGTATAAGTATAGTGTAAGCATAAAATATGTGTAATTTACGTTAGGCTATGTATGGTGTAAGAGTAATTCTGGACCCTGTTAAGATGATGTAATGTGCGGGAAGTAGACCTTGTAATTCATTTTTGGGCTTGATTTTAGTTAAAGTGTAATAGAGAAGTATTATTGTTAATGTGGACCGTGTGGAGCGAGTTGGATGTGCAAATTCGTGTCTGGTTTCGATAAAGAGGCGTAGAAAGTTAATTTGAGATTTAAATTAGCAATGAGTCGTATTTACACCTGGAATTCAGAATTTTGTAGTTGAGTTTGTGTTTATCATCTTGTTGTGCAAAATAATGATGTCTAAGAACTTAGGTAAAGTCTGATTATTAATGATTGTCATAGTTAACCGCGAAATTAATTTATTTGGCACAGACATCAGCTGTAGGCTAGTGCCGGCGCGAGACAAAGAGAAATTGTGTCAATGCGTGATTTTAGGCATCGTTTTAAAATTGTTAGACCTATGTTATTGACACAAAATTTAAATCATCATAAGTCATTTTGTATAAGTAGAGGACTGTGTAAACTCCTTGTTGCAAAATTCCTGGACAATGATATAACAAATTGACTGTAGAGTAATTGATCGAAGTCAGAGCGGGTAGTAAAAACGTAGCGGGTTTTTAGTGGGGTATCATGCGTCCTTGTCCTGCAGCGCCACTTCTGAGTTAAACTTCATTGAGGGAGGTCCGCAGGTAATGTTCCCGAGTCATTCACGGTATTTCTCCCCTGTACGTCATCATAATTAGGTGTCGTTCTAACTATATTTAAAGTAAGATGTCTGATAACATTGTCAATGCCATTATGTGTCTTCTGAGTTAAACTTCATTGAGGGAGGTCCGCAGATGTGGTGTGGCGTCATGGGGTCTGCCTGTCCAGTGCGTCTGAGTAGTCTCGCAGCCTCTAGTGCCAAAAGCCCTTACACGTTTTCCACTTAGTCCCTTTCAATTCACAGTATCGTCAAAGTCGATTGGTCCACTTAGGAAGCTTTTTATTCATGTAGTGTAATATTTTGGTGATAAGTGAGTGAGAAGCAGAGTGTTGTAATACTTCATCATGTGGAGCGCTGTGTGCGCTGAGACTGCATCCTGTATTATTCTTGGCTTATGATTATTTACCTAGATATGTTATGT
This sequence comes from Birgus latro, assembly GCA_018397915.1. NCBI lineage: Eukaryota > Metazoa > Arthropoda > Malacostraca > Decapoda > Coenobitidae > Birgus > Birgus latro. Next base: position 84,550 of record JAGKTI010000215.1, on the reverse strand, counting down.
GGTGCAAACCCAGGTAAAATAAGGGTGATTTCTTTAAAAGTAGAGTAAACTGAGTAACACGTTGTAAACTGGGTATCACTATGAGTCCTTTTGAGACTGTGGTTTATGGGAATTTCCCCTGTTGTTGTAATTTTCTATATCACAGTCGTGTTGAGTGAATTCTTATGTACGTGTGTGTTCGTATTGGGCGAGTAGATCTTCTGTGAGCAAGTTAATCAGCATCCTGTTGGATGTAAAGCCCAAGGACCCTCTGTAGTGGTACACACTTGAATAATTTCTTTGTACTGTGATATGTGAGTCAGGTGATTTATAAACTATGGAGAAGAGAGCTTCCGTTCTCTCAGATTTTCTGGTGTATCGGAGACTATTGCTTACTATGCTCCAGTAATTAATTCTTGAACGTAGTCCTATTCATTCTGTGTAATTTAAGGTTAGCAATATAGATAAGAATACTTTTCGTATGTGTTTGGTATAAATCCTCTGGGGAGTAATACATAAGACCGAGTGGCCTGCAAGGCATGTTTCATCTATAAAATCCATGCTCTCATATATTATACTCATGCTACCCTGTTACTGCCATAGGCCTCTTTGTCCCCTCTTCCATTGTACGGGACTAATAACTTTAATACTTTTTTTTCCCCGGCAACCGCTGGGTGGTGGCAACATACCAAATTATTTCAATTATTCAACGAGGCCTTCTTACTAACTCTAGGATATCTACTCTGGCAGTAAACAGAAAACACCGAATTATTAATTTAATTTAGTATCAAAATTCTATTGTTACACTATCATAGGAAAGAAGTGTGACTACTAGCCACATAATCATCACTCTCAGGTATGGAACTCAGCCTCAGGTAAATAAGGTCCAAGTCCAAGCAGAGGAGAAACAATGTTACTAATATTATTAACCCCTACGTGCCAGCTGACGTGAATAGCTGTCACAATTTGGGGCGCAGCACCACTGGTTGGTGTGTATAGCTGCAAGCATCTACCCACCACCCTTTGAACTCGCGACCATTTTGCATGACAACCATAGGGTAGATAGGTCCCCTAGGTACCCCACTGATGTGAGGCTCAGTCTTTTCATGGCACTGGTAGAGTGTAGATTGACGTCTTTCTCATCCTCCTTGTCCAATTCCGTCCCCCTTAGCGCGGGACAGATTGCATCATTGACCCCCGCAAAAGTTCTGCCCTTAGTGCCGAGGAAAGGGCTCAGTGCCAGTGCCATCCATCATGCCTTGGACGAAACAGTGTCCTCGCGTATGCTGACAGTACTTCTTCTAAGGAGAAAAGAAGTTACCATGTGGAGAGTGAACTCTCTTGCCCTCTGACCCCTTCCTGCTCTCAGATGCCTGAAAAGGCTCTCAAACTGCTGGAGGAGGAGGGCAGGGCCTTCAACAGTGATAAGTTCACTGGGGTAGAAGAGGCTGATGACCCAGCACACTGGGCAGGTAAGCATGGAGCTGGCAGTCATCTGGAAAATCACTGCCACTCTTGCAGCCTGCTCGCCGCCGTCTCACCCTCGAATGTCCAGCTTCATCTCAGCCGAGTCCTTAAAGGGCCAAATCACCACAACCAAGCCCGTCAGGACTGAAATTTACTACACGGTCCCACGTGGTATGACTCAACAGGCAACGTCTCCCCAGGGAAGGACCGTGTCAGGTGAGTCATCAGCCACATACTCCCCCATCTCCCACGCCTCTCCCTCTCCTTCGTCCTCACCCTTTGCCTGTGGGCGTGCAGGCAGGTGTGCATGCACTCAGAAAAGACGTGCTGCCCATGGCAAATGGCCCATTTTACCAGGTGTCAGCAGAGTCGATACGTTTGTATGGGTGGAAGGAACAGGATTTGAGCCCTCTGTACCAGCGTTTGATAAGGAAGGGGCAGGTGTTCAGGAGGATGAACTTCTCCTCAGGCCCTGGACTATTAGCAATATTTTCAGGGCAATATTCACCACTCTCATCATGAAATACCTAGTGTATGAAATTAATTTCCACCGGGCTATAAGTGTGCAGTGGCTGGATGTGCCTGACAGTGAAAGCATGCACATGAGGGACTGGCTACCTGTGGAGGTGGGGGAGTCATTTGTGTGGCTAGCCCTTTCCATGTTGATGGCACGCCTAAGGAAACATGTGCTCCATGACTGTTGATCAGTTGATGAACTCATGGGCACACCTGTCTTTGGTAAGTATATGGCCTGTGACAGGTACCTGGCAATCCCAAGGTTCCTGCTTTTCATTAGAAATTATGAGCCTGCACTGAATGACAGATTATGGAAAATTCGACCCATCCTGACAACACTCAAGGAGTCATTTTTCAGGATTTTCCGTCCGTTTCAGAAAGTGGTTATTGACGAGTCGCTGGTGTTATTCCAGGGCAGGTTGGCGTTTATTCAGTATGTGCCATCCATGCATCACTGCTTTGGACTAAAATTCTTTGTCCTTTGCAACTGCAAAACTGGATATGTGCTTGATGTGATAGTTTATTCAGCTAAGGATGTTGATATACCTAGTGACGAAGCTCATGGTTTCTCAGCATCAGTCATGGAAATGCTGATGGAATGCCACAGAAATGCTGATGGAAAGGTATTTCAACAAACACCAGATTCCGTACACTAATAATAATTACTACACAGCCCCAGCGTTGACCAAGTATTTACTTGGGACCTGTGGAACTGTCTGTGCAAACAGAAAAAATTTCCCTGTATTCCCAGTAAATACTGGGAAAGGTGTCCTTCTTACCAAGAAATGTGACAACATGTTAGCCCATCTCTGGCATGACATGAGATGGGTTAACATGTTGTCAACAGTACATAAGTGTGTGTTTGAGGAAACGGGAAAGACAGACTACAGGACCAGGGAATCCGTGTTGAAGCCAGATGCTGTCAACGATTATAATATCAACATGCAGCTTGTTGATAAATCGGACATGCAGATTGGTGAGGTTGACTGCCATCGTAAGTCCCGCCAGTGGTACAAGAAGGCGTTTTTACACCTTCTTGATATTGCTGTCCTGAATAGTTTCGTACTGTTCAAGCTACTCGTCAAGAAACCCCTCTCTCTAAGAGAGTTTGAGAGAGAGCTTGCACACAAACTCCTTGAAGAGTAATGAACTGGACAGGTGCCAGGTGTGAGGCGGGGGACGCAGACAGCGCCTACAGCTGACAAGCTTAGCTGTGCAGAGTATTTCTGGTGGCACAGGCTGGTAGAGATTGGCCCTATCACAGCAGGTCATCAGGCATACAGGCGGTGCCACGTCAGCAACACCATTAAATGCCGTCCCCCAGCACAAAAAGAGACAGCCTACAAATGTGCGGAGTGCAAGGTCCTCCTAAGCCCTAAAAGTTTTAGTGAGTATCAGCAGGTGTGTGGGAAAATGTAAATACTGTACAGTAGCAAACAGTTATGCACAAGTGTGTTATTTTTTATACATAAGTAGAATGTAAGATACACAATTATAAGTTATATATAGTAGGTGTTATAAGTGTTTGATAAGTTTTACATGAGCAATGCAGTAAGTGTTACTGTTTATGGATACTGGTGAATCAATGATTGAATATACCTTGCGTAGGCCTACCTGTTACATGAAAGAAAACTACTAGTGAGTGGGCCAGAAAGAAAATTACCTGGCTGGCTGTAACTAAATTTTTTCTCTCGACATTCAGAAAACAGTGCTCAATATGTGAGCATAAGCATATCTGTGATGTAAAGTACAAATAATGTAAGCTGTGTATAACATTAGTAATATTTTCACGATGCCCCTGATTCATACAAATCAGTCTAAATTTTAGTACGAGTAATTATCCCATACTTAACCATACTGTGTGAAACAGCCACAGCATTTATTTGTCAAAGAGCAATTACCCGTAATCGTGATGTCAAGTGCAATTATAAGTGTTGTAGTAGAGGGAAATTATTATATTTGACACAAGAAATGAGTACAGAAAATCAAAGCTATTCTTTTCCCACACACCTATGGGGTATAGTGGTACTATGAAATGGGCGGAAAAACCCATGGGGAGCCACATGAACAGGGTGATGACTCATCTTTATCACAGTGAGTAAGGAAAAGTTGAAGAGTGAGTGGAAAATTCCAAATTCCTTCCAACGACGCCCGGGCGGTGTTACAATCACCTCTCCGGTCAGTGCTGCCAATGCTAGCCAGTGAGTCCAAGGTCACTGCCAGTGGGGCATGCTCGGAAGCAGCCCGCCAAAACACGGAAAACCAGTCATCTTCAACTTATCCTTACTCATCAGCGGGACCACCTGGAGACCTCGAGATACTTTTGGCGAGTCTTGTGTATCTTTATTTTTTTCTCTAGCTATAAGAGTTTGGAAGATATTAGGGTTTGAAGTAAGGGTATATTTTCCAAAATCACAGAAATCCCTCATAGGGAGGAGTCGGCAATGTCTGGAAACCCCTGACAGGTGGGGTTAAACATCTCAGATTTCGTTTCTCCAACCTTCAGGGTGTAATTACCTGGTTTCAGCATTTGGCTGAACTTTCACTACCATGGCCAACCTTAATATAGGGATTCCTTAAGAAGAAACATGGCATAACTAGACTGACTGACTGATTATAACAGTTTCCATTACTTTTCCACAAAACTAACTACAGTACTGTATTGTCATAAAACATCCCTGTTATGACATCAAAACAGTCATGTATCAGATATCTATAAAACATTTCTCCACGTGCACAATCCAGCGTTAGTGCCCAAGTGATGATGTGAGGGTGTGTGGTACCATCTGCTGAAACAAAGATGGACTGCTGGGCATCAGGGAGTAAACTAGATAGTCTATGCCCAAATAAGTGAAATATACAGTGGCGGCAAAGAGGGGGGGCATGGGGGGGCAATGCCTCCCCAGTCAGAATCTTTGCCCCCCAGTTGCACCCCCAGTCAGATCCAGTACAACTAAAAAAATATAAAATAAAATAAAAATAAAGGCAATACAAGAAGGAAAATGACCAGGAAAGACCACTATTATGATTTGTCCCTACAATCACAAAATAAATAGATTTGGATATGTTAACTGAGAGGCATAATGATAGAGAAAAGGTTATCCCTGTTTTGACCATTATGGTCAGCCACTCTAGGTGGTGGCATCATCAAGTTTCTTAGTCAGTGTACAGTATTGTCCTGGGCCGGTATACATAAAACCTTCTAAAACCTCCTCCTAAAGTAACTCCTAAATGCCCCAAACCCACTCCCTGCTGCGAGCTAGGCTTAAGACCTATACATAAAACAGAATAAAAGTCCTCCTAACTAAGAGTTTCGAGACTTAGGACCTCCTAGTTAAAAGCTGCTAAGAGGTAAATTTTTTGCTACAGATAGCAAAGACGTTTGGTGAAAAACAATCAAAATAGTATAATAAAAGGTTCGTCATGAAAATATTATATTCCATAAAAATAGTTATTTATTTTTACCTAAACTTATAATCCATTTGTATTAAATCATCATATTTAAATTCTATTTTCCCCTTTAAAAATTAATGACGATTCAAATGTAACGAACATAAACAAAGGGTGCGTTCCTTTTGTTTTTTCTTGAGATGAGGTGAGAAGAGCCAGGAAGAGGCGAGCTGAGCCAGGAACTGGTGCAAAACGAACGCAAAGAGAGTTCACTTACTGCGCAGCAAATGTGTTCACGGAGTGCCTGAAGTGTAAACACAGCATCCTTTTTTTTTCTTTTTTTCTTTACACATCAAGTCCTCATGGTCCTGAGCTACACACACACACTACCGATGAATCACCCAGCTCCCTCATCACTATCACTATGCTGAAGAAAAATGAACACCTAGCATGATACTTTAATATGTCACATGTATTTGTTTTCAGAATTAAGACACTCTATTAAATATAAACTGGACTGAATTGAAAGCTCCTCCAAATTTCAAGGTAAAAGTGTTCATCAGAATCCACTGTTAAACATTCTGGGGAATCTTTGAATCAGTAATTGAATGATGCATTAAACATATATACATAAGTAATCCCTCCAATATCCGATGTAATAGAGCCAAAGGCATGTCCGAATATTGGTTTTGTCCGAATATTGGGCCCTGAAGCTCCAGCACTGGTCATTCATGACCCTAACCTAACCTAACCTAAATCAGAAAACTACCTTCCTACTGTAAGGGAGAAAATTTTAGGTTCCCTTAAAATGAAGAAGATTCATCTATCACACCGCTTTTGACACCAGTGTAATTATGAGTATATGACTACGATATAAATTAAGAAATCCCACCAGTGTGACACCAGTGTAAGGGAGAAAATTTTAGTTTCCCTTAAAATGAAGAAGATTTATCCATCACACCACTTTTGACACCAGTGTAATAATGAGAATTTTGGGTACGATATAAATTAAGAAATCCCACCGGTGTGACACCAGTGTAACGGTTAGAATTTTGTCTATATGTATTTATTAGATTTTTACTGACTACTGAATACTGATTACTACTGAGGAAGAAATCCTAGAATTTTTAAGGAAGGCCTTGTAAATTGATTACCACTAGGAAGAAATACCAACAGGTAGAAGTAGAAATAATTTTGGTAGGCTGCCACCACCCAGCATTTGCCAGGAAAGAAGTTATTAGTCCCACTCATTGAAAGATGGGACACTGAGGCCTAGATACAGTAACCAGGGTAGCGTGAGCAAATAGTAACATACCTTGCGGGCTACCCGATCTCACAATCAAACTTCCCAGAGGAGTTTAGATCAAACACATAAGAAAAATAATTATCTATGATTTACTAACCTTAACATACATTAAATAAAATTAACCCTCGAACAATTGAAACTAATACACAGTTAATACTTCAATCTCTGATTCCTCCAGAATAACTGGGAAAAAAATAAGGTTCTCTTCTCCACAGAAAATAAATCAGGCTGGCTCACATATCACGGTACAAAGCTTATTAACTGAGTGAACACCACCACTGATAAGATCCTTGGGCTTTTACACTCAACAAGATATTGATAATACTGCACACAGATGAATCATTCCCGATCAATAATTTACATACATTAATTATACATATAACTTGACCTCTTAACCTAACACGAGGTACACAAATAAAGAGAAAAGAATATTTCAAATTCTGGCTTGACTTGCAATAACCACGGTCTCTAACGGACTCGTGGATCTAATTCCCCAGGGTCACAACTTATCACCAAAGTTTACTCTAGATTTAGTATATTCAACCTAATTTTCCAGAGGGTTACATAAATTAACATAATTAAGTATATGATCGGTTGCACAAGAATGATTCTATTTAAAATTTCATAGCGCTTGCAATAATACCCTGTATGCTAGGAAATCCGACATCATAAAACACACTCGCTTTTAACTAGAATACTTCACTTTAGAAGAAAAGACTTTTCCAAGTGGACCATACAAATACATAATCGACCACAATACAGAAAGAAATAAACTAGTGGGGGAATTTGTGTATGGGCTTTGGCTAGAAACACTCCGTGGTTCCTACGTAGACGGTAACTAGAAGCCTCGACGTTACACCGACAATCTGTGGATCTCCATGCCGTCAGGACTCACAATGAATATAAAATGAAATTGGGGAATATCATCAGTCAACTTACTATATATACAGATATATAGAAGATCTATTATTGAGACAAAAAAGGGGGGCTTTAAGGACGCTCTCAACTGACCTGTGGATCTCCATGCCGTCAGGACTCACAATGAACATAGGTCTACGACACGCGCTCGCTTGCTGTTGTCGTCCCAACGCCGGAACTGGCTTCGACTTATTACTCTACAGTTCTCTTACTATAACTATCATCAAGGAACTTGCAACAAGGAATTTTCTCTTTCCTCATACTTAGACAAACTGACTTATGATGTTTCAAATTTTGTGGTAGTAACATGGGTCTGACAGTTTTTACCGAAGCCTAAACTCACGAGTTTTTATTAATTGTAACCATGTGTCGCAGTTGTCTGGTCTACGTGATCTGGCGCCAGTGAAAATAAATAAATTTCGCGGCTACAAATGACTATAATCAATAATCAGACTTTACCTAAGCTCATATACATGATTATTTAGTACAACAAGATGATAATAACAAACCCAACTACAAAATTCTGATTTCAAAGTGTAAATACAACCTATCGCAAATTTTAACCTCGAATAAACTTTCTTTGCCTCTTTATCAAAAACAGATCATGCATTTGCGCATCCATATCGCTCCACATGGTTTTACCTATTAATAATATCACACTCCTGCTACACTTTAACTAGGATCAAGCCCAAAAAATTAATTTTGAGGTCCATTTCCCATACATTGCATCAATTAAACCGGGGTCCAGAACTACATTTACACCACACTTAAACTAACTTAAACTATACTTATATTAACTTACATTAAACTTATACTTATACTAACTTATAAATTACGGCATTACACTACCTCCCTACTGGACATGTATAGCACTTATTTAGGTCCCTTTTCAAATAAATAATGCACACAAAGCATGAATTAATTGAATTTTAACCAAAAAATGATGATTTAGAGGTGAGTGAGGCATAGGTGCTCAGAACTTGCCAGCATAGTATAAGTAAGTATCTGACATGGAAATCATCTTTTCTCACATTTTATGCACTAAATTATTGGATACAAAGCATCAAATAGAATAAATGATGTAAATTGCTACCAGAAAAATGGTTAGGTTAGGTTAGGTTATGACCGAACATGAAATTCACTGCCTTTCACCTTTTTCATAGCTGGTGCACTTAAAAACCATGCATGAAAGTTGACGACAAAGGAATGGACAAAGGACGAGATTAAGATTGCGACCTAGAATGTGAGGGGTATGAATGATGAGGTGAAAGAGAGAGAGATTGTACAGGTGCTTGAGAGTGCGAAAGTGGATATATGTGGAATAACTGAAACTAAATGGCGAGGTGAGAGTGTGAGAGAATGGGAATATGGATGGGGTATATGCGCGGGAGTGGGTGAGAATGAGAGGGCGAAAGAGGGAGTGTGTATTGTTGTGAGCAACAGGTGGAAGGAGAATGTAAGAGAGTATGGATCAGTTGGGTCAAGGATTGTGTGGGTAAGAGTGAAAGTTGGACTACAAATGTGGGCAATTGTGTGTGTAAATGCGCCAACACAAGATCGTGTAAATAGAGTGAGAGAAGAGTTTTGGACAAATGTGGAAGCCTGCTTGGAAAAGTTTGAAAGGAATGAGAGAGTGTTTCTGATTGGAGATATGAATGGAAAAGTAGGGAATGAGAAGGTGGATGGAGTGGTTGGTGAGTGGGGTGTGCCTGCAGAGATGGATGAGAATGGTAGTGCTTTAGTGGACATTTGTGCTGGGAGGGGGTTGGTGATAGCCAATACCCTCTTCAGGCACAAAATGATCCATAGGTATACATGGTGAGTGGTGAGAAGAGAGGACGGGGGAATGAATGAACGGAAGGCAATGATTGACTGTGTGTGTGTGGATGAAAGGATGAGAAGATGTATAATGGATGCAAGAGTATATAGAGGCTGGGGGAGTGGACTTTCTGACCACCACTTGGTGGTGGCCAGAATCAGAATCCAAACAAGATGGAGGAAGAGAAGAAGGGAAAGACAGGAGGAAGTATTTGTTACAAGGAGGGTAGAAAAGTTACAAGAGGATGGAATAAAGGC
>JAGKTI010000215.1:0-70169 GCA_018397915.1 Birgus latro | reverse complement strand
GGTACTTACCAGAATGTTGCCGCCATCCTGATGTATAACACGCTTGATCATCTCAGTGTGGTTTAGTGATGAGTCCTGGATAATTTATTCAATCTCAGCATACTTAGGAGTAAACAGCACCTTCCTCTCCACGTTTCATCTGGTCTTCAAAGCGAAATCAGCCGTGTACTGCTGTAGTTTGTCTCGGGACTTCTTGATATCAAACAAGGTGGAGCGAGGGAGGTTGAATTCACGTATTATCCGTGATGTCGGCCACCCGGCGTTCACCTTTTCCAATACAACTCCCTCTTCTTCTCCAGAGTCAGAACCACTTTCTTCCTCTTCTCAGGTGGCAGGGCCATTATCACACACATGATGAAGAAGGTGAAGAGCAGTATCAAGCACTGTAGGAGGTAGGGTATCACCACAAAAGCAATCACTTCAACCGCCATTGTCGGAGCTGTTCACGAGGCAGCAACTGAGTGGGAAATAGGACCGACAGACAGGTACCATGTGCGTAAACACAGCCGATTGGCGCGCGCGGGAAATTCAACATGACACGGTCCAAAAATTCGAAATTTTTTCGATTTTTTTTCGATTTTTTTTTTGGCATTTTGGGGGTTGGGCAGCCCACGATATCCGAATAGTGAGGGTGTTCGAGTATTGGACATCCGAATAATAGAGAGATTACTGTATATATATCCTGAAACTTGATTTTTTTATCATTTAAAATGCTAAATGCTCAGAGCTTCCGGGGAGCTGTGCCCCCTGGACCCGCACTGGGGCTTTGCCCCCTGGACCCCCACCAGGGCTTTGCCCCTGGACCCCACCCGATTTTGCTTGTGTTTAGCGGTCTGTGCGAATACACATTTGCCCCCAAAAATTTTCTCTTGCCCTCCATTTGCCCCCCCATTTTGAAAATCCTAGTGCCGCCACTGGAAATACTATATACAATTAGATTAAACTTCTACATGACAAAAGAACTAAAATTAATTTCACAATGATTTACCTGCACTCTGTCATCTGGGGTGATTCGTAAGATGAGGTGATCATCTAGGATGTGCAGTGAGCTATCCAAAGGGGAGATGGCTAGCTCTGTTGGCCAACGTAGGTGTAACTGATCCAAGTTGACTGTCCCGTTACAGGGTACAGGAGCCCAATGAGAGCGGTGATCATGACCCCCAATCAGTGTGCTTATGATCCCCGTAGAACTCACAACACGGATATTTGTACCATCAGCAATAAATAATTCACCCTTTGAAGAGATAGCCAGACCTGAGGTACAAAAAGAAAGCAGTCATGTATAATTAAGTTTGATAAAGTATGGTAACATCTGCTGAGTAATGAGAAATTTGATAAGGCAGACTGAAAAAATATAAATGGAATACAAAGCACAATGGTAAATTAATTTACAAGAATATTTTGCCTCAACTGAAATCATATATACGGTCAAACCTCACTACACGATGGGGTTACGTCAAGTGACAACCCATCACATTGCAGTTTATCATACGGTGAGGTGATTATAACATGAGTTCAATGGGGATATATTTTTGGTCAAGGGCCACCCACCTAAAAAAAAGCCTGTAAACAAGTGTTCATGTATGTAAATCAATCATCATAGGAATTCACACAGAAATGTCAATGTACTATTGCTATATAAAGACCACCCTGCATTCCCTTAGTAAGGTTGACAGTCATTTATTGTAGGTACCAGTCCTTGAAAATTGGGTGGACTGGACTTTTTTATAATTAAACTGACATACAGTTTACCCTTATAGCAAACTACAGTGTTATTATCTTAACCCTTCTTCGATGCTACACCAATACTGGTGTTGTCTACATAAGAACTATTAGTATAAGAAAGATAACTAAATTAAAGAGTGAATGAAAGAAGTACAGTATAAACGAACTGGCTTTTACAGGGAAATGAAATGAAAATAATAAATACATGTAGGTTACAGAAAGTAAAAACACTGAGGGAAATTGAAAGTGTGTGTGAAATGGGTGGCTATGGAGTATGGTGCCTGATGTCAGTGTGCTGATCGGGCTTAAAAAGTAGCCTGGTTGGTTGATCTGATGTATGTGGACTTGGCTCCGACCACCACTATAGCGATTCTTGTAACTGCTCAGCTTGGCTGGGTAGAACTTCTTATTCAGTAAACTCTCACTTTATCAAACACCAACATATCATATATCAGATATATCAAATGCCTCAGAGTCTGCCAAACCTTTTATGGCAATACCAAATTAGGGATGATACATGGGGCACATCACACAGCTCTCCCAACTGCCAGAAATGCATGGGATGATTCACAACACAAAGGTGTATGATCTATCTATCTGTCTATTGCCAGATGCCTTAATCCTGTAAGGAGTGCCCACAAACAAATCGCCTTCATGTTACCCTGTTCCCAGCCATTTCACTGCCCAGCTCCCAGTTCACACCCCCCTCTCTCATATACCTCTCCACTACATCCCTCCATCTCATCTGTGGCCTCCCCCTCTATCTCATCCTTGGTCTCCCTCTCCCACTCCCCCCCTCCACCTCACTCAAATACAGTCTCCTCATCAGTCTCTCACTCTCCATCCTCTCCACATGGTCAAACCACCTCAATGTCTTTCTCCTAACGCTTCCTATCACATTCACACCACAATGCTTCTTCACATCCTTATTTGTCAGTCTGTCTCTCCATGTGACTCCACAGGCTCCTCTCAGATAACTCATTTCCACTGCTCTCACTCTTGACTTCTGTCCCTCCAACAAGGTCCAAGCTTCACTTCCATACATTACACTTGGTATCACAATACTGTCATGTAGTAACTTTTCACTTCCATGCTCATTTCCCTATTTCTTATCACTGCTTTCAAGGAACAAGCAACCTTTCTTCCTTGTTGTACCCATTCAAGCACTTCACCCTCTAAACTTCCATCCTTACTCATCACACTACTCAAGTACTTAAACGTACTCACATTTTCCATTGGCTCCTCATCCAACCTCACTGTACATTCACTGACTTCACTTCTCTCGAAGACCATAACTTTACTCTTCCCTACATTCACCTTTAAATTCCATTTCTTACACACTCTCCCAAACTCACCCACCAAGCCTTTCAGCTCAGCTTCGTCTTCACTTAACAACACAGTATCATCTGTAAACAACAGTACAGGGAGTTTCCAAACACTGCCCTCTCTCATTAGGGCCACTCCAACATCCACTGCCCTACCTTGTATCTCTTTTATAACTCCATCCAAATACAGATTGAACAACCATGGAGATATGACACATCCCTGTTTCAATCCAACCTTCAAATAGAAAAATTCACTCAGTTCACTATCCACATGCACTGCAGCCTTAGCACCCTCATACATACTCTTCACAGCATTCAACATCTTCCCATCCACTCCATATATTCTTAATACTTTCCACAATCCTTGTCTATCCACCCTGTCATATGCTTTCTCCAAATCCATGCAGGCTGCATACAACTTCTCTCCCTTCTCTAGAAATTTTTCCACTAAAGATCTAAGAATGAATATCTGATCTACACACCCTCTTCCCTTCCTAAAACCTCCCTGTTCTTCTCCAACTAATTCCTCTTTTATTTCCCTAGCTCTGGCAGTAAGTATCCTACCATATACTTTTCCTATTACACTAAGAAGACAAATGCCCCTATGATTACTACACACTTCTTTTTCCCCTTTTCCTTTGCACAGGGGAATAATAATACCTGACTTCCAATTGTCAGGGACTCTTCCTTCCTCCCAGGCCAATCTGCACATCTTCCACATCCAGTCTACTACTCTCTCTCCCTCAAGCTTCAGCATTTCACCACACACTCTGAGGCTTTCCCCACTATGACTTCTTCACTGCTTCCACAACTTCCATCCTATTGATTTCTTCCACTCTTCTCACATCCCTTCTTCTCCCAGCCATTCCCCATCCACTTATACTCACATTACTTTCATTCTCTATGTTCAATGACTCCTTAAAGTGTTCTCTCCATCTGCTCACTTTTTCTCCCTCTCCACTAGTAATCTACCATTTTTATCTTTCACTCCCTAACTAACTTCTTTGCCACTCTGTCTAACTCTCTTTACCTCTTTCCAGAACATTTTCTTACATTCCCTCCACTTTACACTCAAATTCCTTCCAAATTCCTCATCCACTTTCTTCTTACTCCCTCTTATTAATCTTTTCACCTCTCTCTTCCTCTCTACACTGAACTCTCTCTTCCGTCTCTCAGATTCTTCCACTCCCGTATCTCATCCACTTACTATATGCTTTCTTCTTTTGTGCCACAGCCTGTCTCACCTCTTCAATCTACCATCCTGTTCCATGAACACCCTTTCGTCTTCTCTTCACCCCACACACCACCTCCCATGCTGTACAGATCTCTTCTGTGAATATCCTGCACATACCATGTCCCCCATCTGCTCCAGTCCATATTTACCCAATCGCTCTGACTCGTCTCTCTTATATTCTGCCTTTTTTTTTCATCCTCATCCTTTCCACCCTCCTTGCATATACTACTTCCTCCTGTCCTCCCCTTCTATTTCTCCATTTTCCTTGAACCTAGATTCTCACCACCACCAAGTGGTGGTCAGAAAGTCCACTCCCTCAACCTCTATATACTCTTGCATCCATTACACACCGTCTCATCCTTTCTTGGATGAGATGATGGATGAACATGAGTAAAAACGGAAACAAGCTACTATACTTAAGTTACGTAACACCAAGGAAACAGCCTGGCAGAGTCAGCCAGGTACCATCTGCTTGCATGTTTACATAAAATTTTATTATTTTCCATAGAAGGAGCTAAAGGTAATAAGAATATTTTGTTATATATTGAAAGTGAGAATGAGATGTGTTGATGGATATGAGTAGCACCAAAAGCAGGCAAGTAGCTACATACATTATGCAGCACAAAGGATACAGCCTGGTGGTGTTAGCCTGGTGCTGTCTGCATTAATGTTTACAAAAACATTTTATTATTTTCCACAGTAGGAGCTACAGGGTCCAAGAATATTTTACTGATTAATAATGAGAAAAAGATGTGTAGGTGGATGAGAATAGAACCAAAAGCGGTAAATAGGTGAACTTCTTGGCCAAGTAAGTGTAAAATGGGTATAGTTTTCATTTACAGATTTACAGGGCTTGAATATGTTACTGTAGTCATTTATTGTCCACCATGTGTTTGAATTCCCCTTTGGCAAGTGACCCCTCAGATTTATCAAACTATTGTGTTTATCAAACCAGGCTTCCCCCCAATTAATTCGGTAAAGTAAGGGGTTCCTATACGTTGTTCTAACAATTCATTGCATAGCGAGGCCTGTACTTGGTTTCATAAACTGTAAAATGACATCTCACTGGCTTGTAGATAAAACTGGCACAGAGCAGCCAGATCCAGCACTTTGGTAAAGGAGGTGCATGATTTGTGCCAGAATTATTACTTAATGGTCTTAAACAATAAAAAAAATTCAAAATTCACTTCCAGTTTACCTATTTTAATCTTAGGAGTATAATATATAAGCAAGTGCAAATTTCGTTTCGTTTTGTTTCGTTTTTGAAGGCTCCAACATGCTTGCATGCGTCAGCCTTGGTCACCTAATGGCGGCTCTCCACGCTGCTCGATCCCTGGCAGCCTCCCTGCTCAGTCTCCCAACCCATAAGTCACACTCAATGACCTCGTCCCATGTCCCCTTCGGTCCACCCTTCCCAACCCCTCCCCCAATATTAACACCTCTCACCCTCTGTACCCAATTATCATCCCCCATCCTCTCCACATGTCCAAACCACCTCAGCCTACCTCTCCTCATCACAACACCAATACACTCCAGTCCCATCCTACCTAGATAAGATATTTATTGCATATATTCTGGAGAAAAATATCACTGTAATCTTTAATTATAAGTAATCACCAATCTGCTAAAAAAAAAAAAAGTGGGGGTATATGCCTTCAAGGCCACCCACCCACCCAAATCCATGCCTGTGCCAACAATCCCTTTCATTTTGTTTTGTTTTTTAAGGCTCCAACATGCTTGCATGCGTCGGCCTTGGTCATCTATGGCAGCTCTCCATGATTTTTGATCTCTGGCAGCTTCCCTATTCAGTCCCTTATCCCTGAGGTCACACTCAATGACCTCGTCCAAGGTCATTTTTGGTCTACCACTTGCAACCCTACCCCTAACATTAACACTTCTCACTTTCAGCACCAAATTATCATCCCCCATCCTCTCCATATGCCCAAACCATCTAGATATACCTCTCCTCATCACAACACAAATTCACTCCAGTCTCATCCTATCCCTCAACTTTTTCATTGTACCATTCCTGTTATATGTCTGTATATATGCCCCCCCCCCCCCCCTTTATATTTCCCCCCCCCCCCGCCCATGTATATATGCCCCCCTCCCCACTACATATGTGCCCCCACTAAAAGCGCTGACTCAACAAGCACTCCCTCCCACAGCTCGAGCAAGGAGATGTAACTCAGTAAGGCGCTGACTTTCGCAAGGAGAACACCCTGTTCAGCTACTCAATATTAAAGTCCTTAAATAGCTACTCCAGGACTTTCATTAAATCATCAAGGGACTGTGGATAGCATTTGGTAGCAGCGGTGTCTCGAACCATCGTTTCTGACCGCCTCCTACAGTGTTTAGTGCCACCAACAAATACTCAACGCCCCGCATCTCGCAGCCTCATCCCCTCAGTGCCTCTCGTGTTGTAATACCGGCTGTGCCTCTACAGGAGTACAACTTCACTCACCAGTGCCATTCTCTAAACCGCCCCCACCCCCACACATTGCTCCTGTCCGCAAGTGTCCCCACCACTGACCTACACACCTGTCTCATCTGTTCCCGACACCTGTTCCGTACTTGCCTTATAGTGTCCCCTCCTCTCAAGGTATCACCTCTCCAACATCTGCCATTCACCCCGACGCCACCCTCTGCATCTACTACCCACCAGTTCTGCACCTGCCCTGTGGGGACATCTGCCCTCATCCCTGCACCTCACACTCTCGCCCCTCGGTGCCTCCCATATGGTCCGGAAAAACTGCTCGGACTCGTATTCACGTATCGTCTCCCAACCACCGAGCCAGCCTGGCTCCGCTGAGAGTGATTGTGTCTTCACTACCAGTCTCCTCCACCACGAGCCAAGCAAGAGACCTCCACATTCACAACCAGTCTCATCTCCAGCGAGCTGACCCACCACTACACACTCGTGTCCTCCTCTCCACTGCAAGTCCACCCCCTCTCCACTTCGTTCAACACTCAACTGTGTCCCTATAATAGTATATCTTCATCCACCCATTATTGACTTTCTACAGAGATTATCCTCTGGATTTTCTCTACAGATTGCATCTTCACCGACTGAATTTATTACTCATCTCACATTTCACCTTTTATTTATTAAACCCCGCATCCAGTCATCTTCATTCATTTCCACTTCCATTCTTCTAGTACATTTCCTCATCTTCATATTGTAAAAATACACATATCCCTACTCATTTTTCATCTTATATTACATCACCACACTACATGTCATACTCTGAATATACGGAACTCACTCCCACCACTCACAGCCAACAGACAATGAATGATCATATATCATCCGCCGAGGACGATAGAGTGACTCATCTTTGCAGCGGCCGCTCCTACCCTCGACCTAGCACCGTCACACAAACTGCATTCCCCACTGAACCACATACTTCCAATCCAGATACTATCCATCCAGATACCTCATACTCTACCCCTGACTCTACGCAGCTTTCTTCTAACCCTGCTCCTTTCACTATCTTTCACTCTCCTGCCCCACTTCATCTCCTGCCTCACTTATCCTGTACTGCCACTACCTTCTCTCTCTCTCAATTCCCTACTTCAATCACTTCCACACTTCCAACCAAGGCCCAAACAACCCCTACTCCACAGTCACTCTATCTCGACGATGCCAATCGTCCCAAATTTACCAGCAAAGACTCAACTTGGTCTGTTTATAATTTCCTCAGAGAGGTAGAAACCGACATCCACAATCGGCGGATTACTGATGAAAACCTCAAAGTTTCTTATCTCATGGGTTGCTTACACCAAGGCAAATCGGACGTCAGATCCGCGATCTGTGCAGGACATTTCGATGGCATTAAAACCTTTGATGATTTCCGTAAGGAACTCATAACACTTTGTTGCCAGCATTCCAATGCCGCATCTCTCATTGGATTCACTAATCTCGTCACTCAGATGGATGAGGATTTGAATAGTCCCAACACAACATGCCAAACTACGTAAAGCAGCCGCTGCCATGAAAGCCACTAGTAGCGAGATGCGCCAATTACTTATGGGCACGAAATGGATAAAAGAAGTAGATGGAGCTCCTATGCTTTCACTCAACAACTTTGCAGATTCAATTGGTTACCAGAGATTCCTCCATTGGCTTGATCCTCGACAGAGAGAGATAGCCCTGGAGATAGGTTTCAATCCAGGAGATAAAATTGTTCAGATCACTGAAACCATCCATGAAAGGACAGGCTTAAACCGCAAGAGTCAGGCCACAAACCGCCCCTTGGTTTTCCAAGTCTGTCACACTTCCACTCCACCAGACCAATACTGCTCCCGTTCCACTACACGAGGTAGACCTGCCACGCATCGTTCTCCAACCGCCGGTTGTGATCAATTTAGCGTCCGACAGAACAGACGATCCTTGATTCTCTGCTGGCACCGTGGTAATTCCTGACATCGAGAAACCAGTTGCGACCGTAAACACTGACGGCCTCACTCCCAAACTAGACAGTGTATGCCTTCCCGCTCGCGTCGTCCTACATGCAAGTATCATAAGACCAGTACGACTCACACTACTGAGGAATGTCGTGACCTCAACCGGCGCCAGTCGGGGGAAGTGCCGCATCCGTATCGGACCAATATGATGTAACAACAGAACACCAACTCCCCATCCGCCATGTTGGGCCCATAACTTCCTCAGGCCTAGTCATTCTCAGATGGAGTAATGACATACCAACATTGTTCTTCATGAACACCAGATCTATAGTAAACTTGATTTCTGATACCTCTTAAGACATCATTCAACGCCAATACAAACAAGTCAGTTTCCTTGAGCCGCCTGACATTCGTCTATGCAGTGTAGAAGGCTCAGAGTTAAGGTCAAGGGAAGAGTCACTTTAGAAGTACAACTAGACAGTGCCTTGCTCCCTTTTTCAATAGAATTTCATGTTACTAACGAATTGAAATATCCAGCAGATGCCCTTACTGGCTTACCCACCATGGCACAACACTCCATTGCAATATTACCTGCCTGCAGTAGTATAGGCATTTTTGAGTTTCCAGTATACAGTATGGAATGTTCCCGTCCTGTACTTACAATAAACTCAGTCATTCAGTCCCTCCTGACTCTCACACTACCTAAGAGTACAGAACAAGTCAAGTCATCATCATCATCATCTGAGAATAAGGAGATCATTCCCTCACTGACTGAGAGCAAGGACATGAATTCCTCAACACCTGATGATACATCCTCTCAGCATTCAAAGAAAGCTCTTCCAAACTCCTCTAACAACAGCACTACAGCCGACTCAGACATGTCTCGGTTAACTACCTCACAGAGTCTGATTGATGTTCTCCAACACGCAGAGACAAGGCGTGCAGTAATGAATATGTGCACAATTTTGTTACCGCATGAGTTCACCAAAGTCTCTATTCGTGTTGTAGGTGCGAAAGAAGGAGTGGATATACTAACACATGTTGTGTGAATGGCTTAACTTATGAGTCAGCGTGGTGAATGGTTTAAGAGGACAGTCTATGCTATCTGTATTTGCTCAATGTCAATAATGCTCCACTGAAACTTAAAAGTGGTGTAAAGATAGGAGACTTCCTAGTATACCCAGCTGCCGTAATGGTGTGCCAGGAATCCTCTGTCCCTACTGTTCATACTGATGATGATAGTAAACTAACAGGTGTATGTGCCATTAACTCTACGGGATCTGCTCCGACTCGTTCACCTGACCTGCTCTTGAATCTGACTTGCAAGGAATTCCCACAACATAAATCCCAACTGCTCGACCTTTTGCACACTTACAGAAATGTGGTAGCCTTACCCGGAGAATCGATGGGCAGGAAAGACTTTGTCATACATCACACAGAACTAGTACTAGGAACTCAGCCAATTTACATACCAGCGTATCAGTTACCTCACAGCTTGAGAAAACAAACAGATCAGATGGTACAGAAAATGTTAGTTCAGGACATTTTCGAACCCTCCATCAGTCCATGGAATAGCCCTCTTTTCTTAGTCCCAAAGAAGGACAGCAACTTTAGGCCAGTAGTGGACTACCGTAAGGTAAATTCCGTCACTGTTCCAGACTGTTTCCCGTTACCTGTTCTCACAGATTTGCTAGAATCACTTTGTGAAAATAACGTAGTCTTTTCATCCCTTGACCTCCTCAGTGGCTACAGACAGGTCGAAATGGAAGAATCCTCTTGCCCAATCACAGCCTTCAGCACTCCTTCCAGACATTTTCAGTTTAAGAGATTTCCTTTCAGTTTGAGGAATGCTCCTTCAGTATTCATGCGACTTATCCATTCGGTCTTCAGTGGCATGATGGGACACTCTTTTTGCTTACCTAGATGACATCACTGTTGTGAGTAAATCAGTCCCTGACCATTTTGTCAAACTACAACAAGTATTTGAACGTCTACAGCTAGCAAGCCTGAAAATCAACCTCAGTAAATGTGACTTCCTGAGAAAGAAAATAAACTTTCTAGGACATGTCGTCTATGTACAAGGCATTCATACTAATGGACAACAAAACTAAGGTGATCCTCAATTTCCCAGAACCTACCACTACTGATACTGTTAGGAGTTTCCTAGGCCTAAGTGGTTACTACCGTAGATTCATTAAAGGCTATGCCAAAATCGCCGCTCCCCTAACCCACTTACTAAAGAAGAATGGACCCTTTGTTTGGAGTAACGATCAGTCACAGGCTTTCCAGGCACTAACGACAGCTCTTGTAAATGCCCCAATTTTAACATTCCCTGATTATACCAAACCCTTTCTTCTATGCACAGATGCCTCAGGCGAAGGACTTGGTGCAGTTTTAATGCAACTCGATCAAGCATCAAGGACACGTGTAATAGTGTTTGCTAGTCACACCCTTACCACTGATGAATGTAATTACAGTGTCACTGATTTAGAAGCTTTGGCAGTAGTCTGGTCCTTGAAACATTTCAGAGACATAGTATATGGTTATCCAGTGCATATCCAGACAGACCATCTCCCTCTATGTGATTTGTTTAAGGGACGCAACCTCACCAGTAGGTTAGCTAGACGGTCCATCACCATCCAGGACTTCCGTCCCACTTTTCAGTATGTCTCAGGAAAATTGAATGTAGTCGCAGACGCATTCTCATGTCATATCACCGCACCTGTCACGTCCCTGCACCCCAAGGTCACTGAAAGCACAACCCTAACATCAGAGGTTGTTCAAAACTCTCAGCGCAAAGATCCCATATGGTCCAAAGTACTGTAGTTTATTTCCAAGAATCAGGAGATGCATCGACTTTACCTCCTCTACCAGTACCACTAGATGAGTTCATACTAAAAGATGATCTCTTGTACAGAAAAACATTCCTTACAGGGAAAGATTTGCCCAATAGAGAAGTACACCAACTAGTTGTCCCCACTGACCTAATATCTGCGACCCTTCACATTGTTCATGATACACGTCACGCATCCCATCCAGGTAAAGACCGATGCTTGCGCCAAGCACGTCTCGAATACTATTGGCCAACCATGCGTCGCGATATCAATGCACACTGTGACTCTTGCATCTCGTGGCACCGCCACAAAGGATCAACCGGCTTACCTGCACTGCTCTCACAATACCAAATCCGTCACGACCATGGGAAACAGTTTCCATCGATCTTCTAAAACTCCCTCTTACGGAATCAGGCTCCGAGTTTTTTTTCTTTTTTTTATGCAAGGAAGAAGGAACAAAGGGCCATGGGCCCGCATACTGTTCCTTCCAAGAAAAAGTAAAAACAATACAAAAGAGAGCCAAATTCAAGATCCATTCACTTCGAGATGCCTGGACACACTGCGTTTGAAAGACTGGAGATCATAGGAAGTAGGGAATACATACAGAGGGAGACAGTTCCAGAGTTGACCAGTTGCATAAATGAAGGACTGGGAGTAACGGTTAACTCTTGCATTAGAGAGTTGGACAGAAAAGGGATGAGAGTTTGTTGCTAGACGGGTACTACGTGCCCGTCGTGGAAGTGGAGGGATGCAAGCAGACAGTTCAGAGGAACAGTGACCATTGAAGTAGCGATAGAAGAGAGATAAAGAAGCAACAGTGCAGCGAAGAGACAAAGGTTGAAGGGAATCAGTAAGAGGAGGAGAGTTAATGAGACGAAAAGCCTTTGACTCCACCCTATTGAGAAGAACCGCATGTGGGGAGCCTCCCCACACATGAGAGTTGTACTTCATACACGGTCGAATAAAACCCAGTAAAGAAAGCTCTGAGTCGGCCCAGCACACCTAATCTCTTGGAAGCAAATTTCACAAGAGATGTAATATGTTCTTTCCAAGACAAATCCCAAGAGAATGAAACCCCTAGCATGTTCAAGGATGATGCAGGACATAACTGTTCATTATTAAACATTAGTGGGTAATCCTGAGGAAGATTTTGTCGGGTTGATAAGTGTAAGAACTGAGTTTTTGATGCATTAAAAATAACAAGATTATTTTTACCCCAATCAGAGATACGAGCCAAGTTAGACATTAGGTGTGCCATAGCCTCATCTCTTGTTTGCTGAAGTAACTGCTAAGATGGACGTTGCGGAAATCGAATGGAAAGGTGAAGGGTGGAATCATCAGCATATGAGTGGATAGGGTTAGATGTACAGCTTAGAAGGTCATTGATGAATAAAAGAAAGAGAGCTGGTGATAGGACAGAGCCCTGAGGAACACCACTGTTGATAGGTCTAGGAGAAGAACGATGGCCATCTACAACAGCAGCTATAGAACGACCAGAAAGGAAGCCAGAGATGAAGGCACAGATAGAAGGATAGAAACAGTAAGAGGGCAGTTTGGAAATCAAAGATTTATGCCAGAATCGATCGAAAGCCTTTGAGATGTCAAGTGCAATGTCCCGAAAGGAGGATGACCAGGATCCTAAAAGGTAGGTGAGAAGATCGCCAGTGGAGCGTCCCTGACGGAACCCATACTGACGATCAGAAAGAAGGTTGTGACAGGAAAGATGCTTTAAAATTTTTCTGTTAAGAACTGATTCGAAAACTTTTGATGCACAGGATGTTAAAGCAATTGGACGATAGTTAGAGGGTTGGGAATGGTCACCCTTCTTTGGGACTGGCTGAATGAGAGCAAACTTCCAGCAAGAAGGAAAGGTACAAGTTGACAGACAAAGGTGAAAGAGTTTACCTAGGCAGGGTGTAAGCACAGAAGCACAGTTTTTGAAGACAACAGGAGGGACTCCATCAGGCCCATATGCCTTGTTAATATTGAGGCCAGTGATGGCAGAAAATACATCAGCTGAAGAAATTTTAATGNAAGAGATCTGCTTTATCAGTAGAAGAAATAGCTACAGAGCCATCAGAGTAGAAAAGAGGAGGGAAGGATGATGAGGTAAAGTTGTTAGAAAGGTTTTTGGCAAGGTGCCAAAAGGAGCGAGAAGAATTCGAGTTGGAGAGTTGGGAACATTTAGCACGGATGAAATTATTTTTAGCAGAGCGAAGAACAGACTTAGCACGATTCCGGGCAGAAATATAAAAAAGATGTGATTCAGGGGTGGGTTGGCTCCGGTACCTTTTAAAGGCCCTCTCTCTGTTGCGGACAGCATTAGAACAAGCGTGATTAAACCATGGCTTTCTTGCATTAGTCAGAGGATATGAAAAAGGAATGTATGCTTCCATGCCCGAGAGAATAACCTCGGTAATGCGCAGGGCACACTCAGACGGCTCCCGGCCATGGAAGCAATAATCATTCCAAGGAAAATCAAAGAAGTACTGCCTGAAGGCCTCCCAATCTGCAGCTCCAAAGTGCCACAGGCGGCATTTCTTTGGAGGGTCCACAGGCTGTACTGGAGCAATAGGACAGGTTAAGGTAATAAGGTTATGATCGGAGGAGCCCAACGGAGAGAAAAGATTAACAGTGTAGCAGTCGACCACTTCTCAAGCTATTGTGTCCTCATGTCCCTCTCAGATAAGACCGCAAAGAGTGTTACATGTGCCTTCGTAGATCACGTAATTTGCCCGTTCAGTACACCACATACCATCTTTACTGACAACGGTACCGAGTTCAACGATAGTCTTCTGGATGAGATCTGTCACCGCTTTAAAATTAATGAATGCAATGTCATGCCTAACCATCCGGCTTCCAATGGCCTTGTAGAGCACCACAATAGAAAAATCTTAGCGTACCTCAGACACCTAGGCTCCCATAGTTCGTCCTGGGATGACTGGATTCGCCAAGTGGCATCCTCAATCAATAGCTCCATCAACGCATCAATTGGCGAATCTCCCTTCTTTGTTCTCTTTGGTTTTGACAAACACCAACCATACTCCCTGTTATCCTCAAAGGCAGACCCCATCTATAACATGGATGATTATGTCAAAGTAAAATTGGCCAACTTCCAAACAATTCATCAGTATGTAACATCCAATCTCGCTTCATCTCAGGAGGACAAGATGCAGCACCAATATAAATCTGCCTCTCCTATCACTATCAACGTCGGTGATCTAGTCTTTGCTCATTCCCATACGCGCACCTCTAAATTGGATGAAAAATTTACCGGGCCCCACTGCGTACTCAGTAAACAAGGTAACATATTTCACATACAAGACCTATCTACTACAGACACCAAGTGGATCCATGCAGACGATCTAAAGTGTGCACCACGAGGCCTAGTGTTGGAAGAATCACTTGCACAGCCTACTGCTACCCTCCTACCACAAATCCCTCAGTCTACCCAATCTCCACCTATCCATCTCTCTCCTTCATCTCCACCTACACCTACTCATCCATCAACCAATCAATATCGATCCAAACTGCGTTCCACCCGTCACCCTCTCCAGGAACTCTCCCTTTAATTCTAACCTAATTTTCTAGGTACGATGTTAGCGGTCTACCTGCTGGCAGTGCTGACCCTCCTAGGGTCTAGGTCGGGTGAGGACGATGGTGGAGTACGTCCCGGGGCCTTGGTCGGCTCGGGAGGTGAGGTAATGCTCATCAAAGATGTAGTCTCCCTGCGCTACGATCTTGCGTCCCTGGCCGACTTAGCCATCGCCCTGCCTGCCTACGCGCACCAACTCCATGAAATCAAGACCCATCTCTCGACCATCATGGGGAAACACAACCCAAATCAGTATTTATATCATCTTTTCCAACCACTCTCCTGGCAGTTGCAATACATAACTGCCAAATTCACTGAGCTCAATGACACATTTTCCATTCAGACACCCGTAGGTTGTTCTCGTGTGAAACAAGGTCTTTTCGACCTCAGAGGTGAGATTCTAAGTGGCTTGTTTGGTGTCGCTACAGCCCGTGACCTTTCTGGCTTCAAATCTGATCTTGCTCATTTAACTTCAGCCCTAGAATCTCAACACCAAGTCATCAAGGTCCAACACACCATGTTACAGAAGATTACAGCCCACCTAAATGAAGTAACTTACACTCTGAACAACTTCACCGACATCTTAAAACAACACCTCTCAAATCTCGACGTTATTTTTCAGTTCTTCTATTTCAAACTCAGCATGGATAATCTCCAACTAGCCACTGACTCTCTACTCTCTCAAGTCACTACCTTGATTCGTATCCTAGTCGATGCTATTAATGGACGTGTCACTGCAGACTCATTCCCTATCTCAGCTCTGTTCTGTACTAGAATGGGCTCACTATACTTTCGGTCTGTCCCCAGTACTTCCCTACTCCTCTCTCGAATATCACTATCCAGTTCTCGAGGCCACTTGTCTCACCAAATATGTCGTCGTCCATATTCCTCTATGTTCTGCCATCATCTTCAACCTTTTCTACATCATTCTTTCCGGTACAACAACTCCTTATTGCGAGTAACTGTTCATCAGAATACAGTAATCCCTCCATTATTCGGATATTCGGACGTCCAATACTCGGACATACTCACTATTCGGATATTGTGGGCTGCCCAACCCCCAAAATGCTCAAAAATTCAAAAAAAATAGAAAAAATTTCGATTTTTTGGGACCGCGTCAGTTTGAATTATCTGCCCGAGACGATCGCCTATGTTTACGCTCGTGGCGCCTGTCTGTCGGTCGCCATTACCCACTCAGCTACTGCCTCGTGAACACCTCCGACAATGGCGGCCGAAGTGATTGCTTTTGTGGTGACACCCTACCTCCTACAGTGCTTGATACTGCTCTTCACCTTCTTCATCATGTGTGTGATGATGGAATTTACTGTTATGTACAGTGCAGTGAAGTGATGTGATTCCAGTTATAAAAAAAAAAAATGTTGTAGAAAGTGTTGGTGATAAGTGCTGGTGATTCTCAATTGGAAATATGTGTCATGTGCAAGGTCTTCCTGTCAGAGTCTGAGATGATAGAGTGGGTTATTACATCAGGATGGCAGCTTCTTGTTCATAAGTACCCTAACTTCATGCCTAACCTGTTTTCATCATGCTGTAAATGTGTTAAAAAATTACCAAAAATGTTAATAATAATTTCCTGCTTGCAATTTAATTTTTCCATGCATGGTTCTTAAGTAAAACAGCTAGAGAAAAGGTGGAAGCAGTTAATTTCATGTCCGGTCCTAACCTAACCTAACCTATGGTTACCATAAAGATTTTCATGCCTAACCTGTTTTCATCATGCTGTAAATGTGTTAAAAAATTACCAAAAGTGTTAATCATAATTTCCTGCTTGCAATTAAACTTTTCCATGCATAGTTCTTAAGTAAAACAGCTAGAAAAAAGGTGGAAGCAGTTAATTTCATGTCCGGTCCTAACCTAACCTAACCTATGGTTACCGTAAAGATTTTCATGCCTAACCTGTTTTCATCATGCTGTTAATGTGTTAAAAGATTACCAAAAATGTTAATCATAATTTCCTGCTTGCAATTTAATTTTTCTATGCATGGTTCTTAAGTAAAACAGCTAGAAAAAAGGTGGAAGCAGTTAATTTCATGTTCCGGTCCTAACCTAACCTAATCTTTGGTTACCATAAAGATTATCATGCCTAACCTGTTTTCATCATGCTGTTAATGTGTTAAGAAATTACCAAAAATGTTAATCATAATTTCCTGCTTGCAATTTAATTTTTCCATGCATGGTTCTTAAGTAAAACAGCTAGAAAAAAGATGGAAGCAGTGAATTTCATGTCCGGTCCTAACCTAACCTAACCTATGTTTACCATAAAGATTTTCATGCCTAACCTGTTTTCATCATGCTGTTAATGTGTTAAAAAATTACCCTAAATGTTAATCATAATTTCCTGCTTGCAATTTAATTTTCCCATGCATGATTCTTAATTAAAACAGCTAGAAAAAAGGTGGAAGCAGTTAATTTCATGTCCGGTCCTAACCTAACCTAACCTAACATTGTGTTAATCATAATTTCCTGCTTTTAATTTAATTCTTTCATGCAGGGTTCTTAAGTGCACCAGCTAGGAAAAAGGTGGAAGCAGTGAATTTCATGTCTGGTCATAACCTAACCTAACCTAACCATTTATCTGGTAGCAATTTACATCATTTACTGTATTTGATGCTTTGTATCCAATAATTTAGTGCATAAAATGTGAGAAAAGATGATTTCCATGTCAGATACTTACTTATACTATGCTGGCAAGTTCTGAGCACCTATGACTCACTCACCTCTAAATCATCATTTTTTGGTTAAAATTCAATAAATTCATGCTATATGTTCATTATTTATGTGAAAAGGGAAGTAAATAAGTGCTATACATGTCCAGTAGGGAGGTAGGAAGGTAGTTTTCTGATTTAGGTTAGGTTAGGTTAGGGTCATGAAAAACCAGTGCTGGAGCTTCAGGACCAATATCCGGACAAAACCAATATCCGGACATGCCTTTGGCTCTATTATGTCGGATAATGGAGGGATTACTGTATTTCCTTCTCTCCCATGACCATCTTTCAGTTGCCGTCCTTTCTACCACAGACCTCCAGAAATGTTCCTCCCTCACCCCTACCTCTCGTCTATGTGCTGCCTACCTTTTCGCTATCTTCCCAAGCAGCGCTACACTCTGTGAGTCTACTCTAGTTCGCAACCATTCCATATACTTGGCCTGTTCCTTTGTTCCAGCTCCTGAACTCCCAGTCCACCATGCTCACCTCAACCATGTCCAGTACTTATTCTTTACTATTCTCATCTCTGTCACCATCATGTGTCCTGGTTCTTCGGTCCGCTCCTTACCTGCTAGTGGTCTCTACAGAGCACCGGACTATTGTACCGTCAAATCAGAGTCGGTCATCACTTACGCCACTTGCTATCACCAAGCAGTTCGTAAACACTCCGAGAGAATGAAACCCCAAGTATGTTTAACCCCTTAACCGCGGGTCGTCACTTTCGTGACGGTCGGGTGCAATGGATCATACGACGGGGCGTCACTTGAGTGACTCTGTGTTATTTTTAATTCCCCCGGGCTTTCAGGTGGTGACTTGTATCATCTATCAGCACTGCCAATGTCCAACAATAGTCAGAGCTGCTAATGTCATCCGTGCTCCCATCAACAATTCAGCCACTTTCCCCCATTCTAGACTCCCCTCCCTACCTCCCCTCCATTACCTTCTCGTGATGTCTGCTCAGCCGCTCTGCGCTAAGCAAATCTTCCACGGATTTTTCCACTGTTTTCATCTATTGAAATGAGCCCTATGCCCTATTTTTATACAAAATAATATATATATATATACATATATATATATATATATAAAACAAGGTAACTGATAGTGCCATAAACCTGGAATTGGCTAATTATCACTTAGCAACATCCAACCTGCACTCGTTCGCTAATTTCCCCTGCTTTTTTTTCCCCGTGAAATATGCCGTATGAGCTACTCTCATAATATAAATGTATATAAGAAAGGAAGGGAGAAGACTGAGTGATATTTATATTCACCTGGAACTACCTAATTTATGTGTATTGTCTAGATTTCCTACAACTTATTTCTAAGCACATACATTAGCAGCTGACATTTTCAACTCTTTGCTACCAAGATACAGCCGTTCGCTCTTGTCCTTCTCTGTGAAATGACGTCTGTCCATTTCTGCCACTTTTGTGCCTATTATAAAAGGCCCTGTGACCTCTACCATACGTGTGGGAAGCGGTAAAGGACTGTAGATATATACAAGTGTAAGAAAGTACTAGAAATAATGAAGTGTGAGTGTGTACATGAGTAGAAATGACAGAACACCAGTGGCGAATTAGCGTGAGTGGGAGGCTCGTACGTGCTCGTATTTTACATTGCTTTCACAGCGTTTTTTTTTTTTTTAGTATGGATTCCAAACTACTTGGAAATCATTGAATAGTGTTTCTAGTGATAATATCTGGCAGTGGTATTCATATTATGAGATGTCGGGAAGTGTAAAGTGGAGACTCAGTTACCCAACTTCAGACTCCACAAGCCCTAAGGTAGTCGACAAGTGCAAAAAAAACATCCCAGGAGAAAGCTGAAGGTATGTGCCATATACATATGTAATTATAATATTCTAGGACTAATAACTGATTTTTGGCAAATATTTTTAAAAAGTCAGTTGGAGCGTGAATATCCCAGAGGGAAAAGCACGGAAAACCTCCGACAACCCCGCGGTGTAGGGGTTAAGGATGATGCAGGATTGAGCTGGATATAATTAACCCGCCCAGTCTCGACCATTTTTTTTACCCAGCCTACCCCAAGATCCCGACCGATTTTCATTTTCATTTATTTTTTTGGCTCAAACCTCCGATTTTGGTGAGAAACATCAAAAGTTCATAGAGAAATCGCAATCCTTAAGTTAAAAATGCTGATACAGGTGTCATTTAGCCTTACGTTTTCCTTCTTTTTCAGGGTACCTGGCTAAAGAAAACGAACTATGGAAGGGTTAACTAATTCAAGCCACTTTAAATTATGTATTAATTTATTTATTTGGTACGAATTTATGTGTAGTACAAGTCCATACTGGTTTTCACACAATATTATAGGCGATAAAAGCATTGTTCACTCACCGAAAACCCCAGTATATGGCACCTTCCTTTACGACATTACCACCTCATCACTTCTGTTTGTTTCTACCTCTAGCTTCTTTGTTTCCTTGTCCTCCACCTCAGGAATAACTTTCACCGTGAATTTCGTCACTAGAGAGACCGTGGGGCAACATACCTTTACTGGCCAAGTTACTGCTAACAGGTGAATTGCCCAGTGGGGGGGAGGGGGGGTTAGGTGGGGCCAGACAGTATCCCTGCTTGACAGCAGGTAGAGGAAGGTCTCCCACAAATGACTACCAAAAATCACCCACGAATGTTGAAAAATGTGCACACAATGGGCTTTGTAATTGAGTGACGTACGATACACGTTGGTGGGTCTGTCTGTGGAAAAAAGTAGCGACGTGCATCGTACGTCGGTGGGACTCGGCAGGTTAAACATTAGTGCGTACTTCTGCGGAAGATTCTGTCGGGTTGATAGGTGTAAGAACTGAGTCTTTGATGCATTAAAAACAACAAGATTACTTTTACCCCTGTCAGAGATACGAGCCAAGACTGTTGTGCTAAGAGTGAAGAAATTAATCCCACAAGCTGTAGCTCGAACAAACATCCCAGAAGACCAAAGTCAACTCACAACTATTCATGTGCTTCATTATATGTATAATTTGCCTCTTATGGAATTAGCACTGTTTCCTGGTGCTACCTTATATCCTTTTGATTATTTCCTGGTCCTGTATTGGCAACACGAGGGTGACCTGAACGATAACCGTTGTCCATTGTGCAATCCTCCCAAAAGTACCTAATCCACCATTTTACAAGTTCTGCATACACAGAAAGTTTGAACTGTCACTTTCCTCCAAAATAAAGGTATGTCCTCTCTCATCTTCCCAGTAGCTGGATGCATGTTGTTTGCCCACTCCATACCAAGGTATATCATAGGTCTGCCTGATGTTTTATAGTAAGGTGTATGATGTAACAGACTGGCAGTCATCACATGACCGAATATGTTTCATATTTCATCTCTCGGTCGCAGCATTTCTCACAAATGGACGTTAAGGCTTCACAATTTCCCAGGTTCATTTATACCAGGGGTTTCGCAGAAGTACGCACTAATGTTTAACCCGCCGAGTCCCACAGACGTACGAAGCACGTCGCTACTTTTTTCCAAGGGCAGACCCACCAACGTGCATCGTACGTCACTCAGTTACAAGGCCCATTGTGTGCATAGCATATGCAGTTATATCGGCATATGCTCCACAGGTAGGATTGGATGACACAGAGAAGGATAGATTTTGGGAGATGATTTAATACGTGTAGTAAGTGGTATGGGCGATGATGAGGTAGTGGTTCTGGGAGGGGATTTAAATGGTCATGTGGGTGAAGCAGCTCAAGGTTATGAGGAGGATGTGCATATGGTGTGAGGAATGCGGAAGGGGAAAGAATACTCGAGTTTGGGGAGGCTATGGACATGATTGTGTGCAACACACATTTTAAAAAAAGAGTGAGTAGATTGATTACGTACGAGTCCGGGGGAAATAGTAGTCAGATAGATTATTTTCTGGTCAGGAGGGTTGATAGGAGATTAGTGAGGGATGTTAAAGTTGTAGGAAGCGAGGAGTGTGTGCAGCAGCACAAACTGTTGATTTGTGACATGGTGCTTAAGGAACGAGTGATGAGAAGGAGGACATATGTACCTAGGAAGAAAATATGGAAGCTGGGAAACCAATCAGTAAGGGATGCCTTTTATAGTGAGATGAGGAGAGTGGTGGCTGAACAGGAAGCCGTAGACAGAGACGTTAATGAACAGTATAGAGCCCTTAAGAACAACCTCTTGAGAGTTACCGATGCAATATGCGGCTGGACAAGAGGCCCACCAAGACATAAAGTAACTTGGTGGTGGGATGAGGGTGTAGAAGCTGCAGTTAAGGAGAAAAGAAGGCTTTTCCGGGAATGGAAGAATGGTGGTAAAAGGGAGGAGTACTTGGCTGCCAAGCGCAGGGCTGGAAGAGAGGTATACATGCCGAAGTCTGAGTCACAGAGACTTTTACTTGATAATCTAAATCATGGAGGAAGGAAAAATGTGGTTTTTAGGGTGGCAAATCAGGTGAAGAGGGATAATCGGGACATTGTAGGCGAGCAGTGTGTGAAGAATGATGAAGGAAGGGTAGTGGTGAACAGTGAGGATATTAAAGATGCATGGAGAGAGCATTATAGCCGGTTGTTGAATGAGGAGTTTGATTGGGATAAGGAAGGTTTGGAGCCAGCTGATCCAGTGTTTGGGCCTTGGCCTTTGATTGACTCTGCTACTGTGAGTGAGGCAATAGGCAGGATGCGGGTGGGGAAGGCGGCAGGTGTGTCTGGGTTTACTGCCGAAATGTTGAAGGCCTCAGAAGATACTGGGGTGAGGTTAGTCACTGACCTGATAAATATGATTATATATGAGTGTGTTGTTCCAGATGATTGGCTGAAGAGTGTAATCATAAATGTGTACAAAGGGAAGGCTGATGCCCTGGAAAGGGGAAATTAAAGAGGTATAAAGCTCTTAGATCAGATAATGAAAGTAATGGAGAGAGTTCTAGAATGTATGATTAGAGAAAGAGTGAATATCGATGAGATGCAGTTTGGGTTTATGCCAGGCAGGGGGACCACTGATGCCATATTCATTGTTCGACAGCTTCAGGAAAAATATATTGGAAAGAAAAGGGAATTGTATTTTGTTTTTGTTGATTTGGAGAAGGCCTTTGACAGAGTCCCTGTTTTTCCCATTGATTGTTAACTTCATTCATTGACGTTTCGCGTGGGTTTGGCGGAACATCAGACCAGCGAGGTGGCGAAGTGGGCAATGAGAAAGCTAGGGTTGGAAGAGTGGCTGGTTAGGGTGGTTATGGCCATGTACGTGGGTGCTCGCACCCAGGTATGAGTGAATGGAGCTTTGAGTGATGAGTTTTCTGTGAATGTTGGTGTGCATCAGGGATCAGTTTTGAGTCCCTTGTTGTTTATCATGGTGCTTGAAGCCCTCTCACGTGACTTCAGAGATGGATTCCCATGGGAGATGTTGTATGCTGATGATTTGGTGTTGATTGCGGAGAATGAAGGGGAGGCTGAGGAAAGATTTAAGAAGTGCAGAGATGGTATGGGGTACAAGGGCTTAAGGGTAAATGCAGATAAAACAAAAGTGATGATATCTAGGGTTGGCGGCAGTACAATCAGAGGAGAGAGAGAGTGGCCATGTGCAGTTTGCCACATGGGTGTGGGAAGTAATTCCATCTTGTGTAGTGTTTGTGATAAATGGGTGCACAAGAGATGTAGTGGTATTAGAGGTAGACTGCGAGATAATGCTGATTTCGTGTGTGCAGCATGTCGGGGAGAGCAGGTGGAGATTGTTAGGCGTGAGAGGGTTGAACTTGCAGGTGAGTCTCTTGAGTGTGTGGAGGAGTTTCCTTATTTGGGAGACATGTTATGTGCCGGAGGTGGGGCTGGAGTTAGCTCGGTTCGTAGGGTGAGAAGTGGCTGGAAGAAGTTCAGGGAGCTGTTGCCTCTCCTGACATTGAGAGGACTCTCCTTACGTGCTAAGGGGTCTTTGTATGCAGCATGTGTTAGGAGTGTGATGCTGTATGGTAGTGAGACCTGGGCAGTAAAGGAAGAGGATATTCGCAGGTTTAAACATACAGAAATGACAATGATTAAGTGGATGTGCAGTGCGTCCCTGCGTGCAAGGCCTGGGGGGGCTGGGTTTACGATGGAAGAGTTGAGGGGAAGGATGGGACTGGAGTGTATTGGTGTTGTGATGAGGAGAGGTAGGCTGAGGTGGTTTGGACATGTGGAGAGGATGGGGGATGATAATTGGGTACAGAGGGTAGAAGTGTTAATATTGGGGAAGGGGTTGGGAGGGGTAGACCGAGAAAGACATGGGACGAGGTCATTAAGTGTGACTTAAGGGTTAAGGGACTGAACAGGGAGGCTGCCAGAGATCGAGCAGCGTGGAGAGCCGCCATTAGGTGACCAAGGCCGACACATGCAAGCATGTTGAAGCCTTCAAAAACAAAACGAAAACGAAACGTTCTTAACCTTTTTAGCACTGCGTCCCCCTTTGGTCAGGACTGTATTCATGATGCCTCTCCACCCCTTTGATGCCTAAACAACGATGCTCTCATCTGTTCCATATGGATGCTTAAGATGCTAGGTGGCAACACTACATGTAGTTGCTCGAAATGGCAGCTGTGAAGTTTTCCCATCGAAAGTTTCTTATTCATACATATCTTTGGGAATCCCCTGTATGCATCTGAATGGCCTAGCCCTATGTTGAAGTTTGATTACCCCATGCATCCCCTGGCAATCTCAAATGCCCCTCCCCCAGGGGGGTGTGCCCCCAAGTTGGGAAATGCTGATTTATAGTATCATCTCATCAGCAGCAGATATTAAGCTTGAGGAAAGCTAAGCTAGCCAACCATGAAAATGTAGTTGTGGTAGAGCTCCCATAATGTTTCACGGGCATCCCTATTTGAATGAAACGGTTGCCAATAATAGAGAGAGAGAGGAGAGAGAGAGAGAGAGAGAGAGAGAGAGAGAGAGAGAGAGAGAGTGCGACTGTATGGTAGTACAGTATGCAGTAGCTGTATATTTTACTATACCGAATGAGATTTTTTTCACTGCATTAATACTATCTATCTATCTAATGCCAGACGCCTTAATCCCGTAAGGGGTGGCCACAAACATATCGCCTTCATGTCGCTCTGTCCCCCACCATTTCACTGCTCTGCTCCCAGCTCACACCCTCCTCTCTCATATACCTCTCCACTCCATCCCTCCATCTCATCCTAGGCCTCCCCCTCCCTCTCCCCCCCTCCACCTCACTCACATACGCTCTCCTCATCAGTCTCTCACTCTCCATCCTCTCCACATGGCCAAACCACCTTAATATGTTTCTCCTAATGCTTCCTATCACATCCATATCCACACCACAACACTCCTCTTCCTCATTTGTCAATCTGTCTCTCCATGTGACTCCACGTGCTCCTTTCAAATAACTCATTGCCATTGCTCTCACTCTTGACTTCTGTCCCACCAACAGGTCCAAGCTTCACTTCCAAACATTAGAGTTGGTATCTCAATGCTGTCATGTGGCAGCTTTTTCACTTCCATGCTCACTTCCCTGTTTCTTATCACTGATTTCAAGGAACCAGCAACCTTTCTTCCCTGCTGAACCCTTTCAAGCACTTCACCCTCTAATCTTCCATCCTTACTCATCACACTACCCAAGTGCTTAAATGCACTCACATTCTCCATATCCTCCCCATCCACTCTCACTGTACATTCACTGACTTCACTTCTCTCAAAGACCATAACTTTACTCTTCCCTACATTCACCTTTAGATTCCACATCTTACATACTCTCCCAAACTCATCCACCAAGCTTTGCAGCTCCCCTTCGTCTTCACTTAACAACACAGTATCATCTGTAAACAAGTACAGCGAGTTTCCAAACACTGCTCTCTCTCACTAGGGTCGCTCCAACATCCACTGCTCTACCTTGTATCTCTTTTATAACCCCATCCATATACAGAATGAACAAACCATGGAGACATGACACATCCTTGTTTCAATCCAACCTTCAATTGCAAAAACTCACTCAGTTCACCATCCACATGCACTGCAGCCTTAGCACCCTCATACATACTCTTGACCGCCTTCAACAACTTTCCATCTACTCCATTTTTTCTTAATACTTTCCACAATCCTTGTCTATCCACCGTCATATGCTTTCGCCAAATCCATGAAGGCTGGATATAACTTCTTTCCCTTCTCTAGAGACTTTTCCACTAAAGATCTAAGAATGAATAACTGAGCTACACAACTTCTTCCTTTCCTAAAACCTCCCTGTTCTTCTCCAACTAATTCCTCTGTTATCTCCCTATCTCTGTCAATAAGTATCCTACAATATACTTTTCCTATTACAGTAAGAAAGCAAATGCCAATATGATTACCACACACTTCTTTTTCCCCTTTTCCTTTGTACAGAGGAATAATTATACCTGACTTCCAATCCTCTGGGACTCTACCATCCTCCCAGGCCAACCAGCACACCTTCCACAACCATTCTATTACTATCTCTCCCCCATGCATCAGCATTTCACCACACACTCCTTCAACTCATGGGGCTTTCCCAGTTTAACATTCTTCATTGCTTCAACAACTTCCATCCTACTGATTTCTTCCTCTCTTCCCACACTCCTCCTTCTCCCAGCCATTCCCCAGCCACTTATACTTGCATTACTTTCATTCTCTATGGTCAACAATTCATTAAAGTGTTCTCTCCATATGTTCACTTCTTTTCCCTTCTCCACTAGTAATCTACCATTTTTATCTTTCACTCACCAACTAACTTGTTTGGCACCCTGTCTAACTCTCTTTACCTCTTTCCAGAACATTTTCTTACATTCCCTCCACTTTACACTCAAATTCTTTCCAAATTCCTCATCCACTCACTGCTTACTCTCTCATATTAATCTTTTCACCTCTCTCCTCCTCTCTACATATAACTCTCTCTTCCATCTCTCAACTTCTTCAATGCCCCAGTTCCTCATCCACTCACTATATGCGTTCTTCTTTTGTGCCATAGCCCCTCTCACCTCGACAGTCCACCATGCTGTTCCCTGAACCCCCTTTTGTCTTCTTTTCACCCCACATACCACCTCACATGCTGCACAGATTTCTTCTGAGAATATCTTGCACACACCTTCCACATCCTCCATCTGCTCCAATCTATATTTACCCAATCGCTCCTCCACTTCCCTTTTATATTCTGCCTTTTTTCCATCCTCTTGTGTAAGAAACAGATTCTAAAGGTGAATGAAGGGAAGAATAAAGTGATGGTCTTCAAGAAAAGTGAAGCCAGTGAATGTACAGTGAGATTGGATGGGGAGGACATGGAAAATGTGAGTGCATTTAAGTACTTGGGTAGTGTGATGAGTAAGGATGGAAGATTAGAGGATGAAGTGCTTGAAAGGGTGCAGCATGGAAGGAAGGTTGCTGGTTTGTTGAAAGCAGTGATAAGAAACAGGGAGGTCAGTATGGAAGTGAAAAAGTTGTTACATGACAGTATTGTGATACCAACTCTAACATATGGAAGTGAAGCTTGGACCCTGTTGGAAGGACAGAAGCCAAGAGTGAGAGAGTGGAAATGAGTTATTTGAGAGGAGCATGTGGAGTCACATGGAGAGACAGACTAACAAATGAGGAAGTGAAGGAGCGTTGTGGTGTGGTTGTGAACACGACAGGAAGCGTTAGGAGAAACACGTTAAGGTGGTTTGGGCATGTGGAGAGGATGGAGAGTGAAAGACTGACGAGGAGAGCATATGTGAGTGAGATGGAGGGGGCGAGAGGGAGAGGGAGGCCGAGGATGAGATGGAGGGATGGAGTGGAGAGGTACATGAGAGAGGGGGGTGTGAGTTGGGAGCGGGGTAGTGAAATGGCGGGGGACAGAGATACATGGAGGCGATTTGTTTGTGGCCACCCTGTGCGGGATTGACGTGTCTGGCAATAGATAGGTAGATTGGAACTTTTCAACCTTCCTTATAAGAACTACTTCCTCCTGTTCTTCTTCTTCTCCATTTTGTTTGGACTTTAAACTCCACTCCCCCAACCTCTATATACTCTTGCATCCATTACACACCCTCTCATCCTTTCATCCACACATACATAATTAATCATTGCCTTCCATTCATTCAGTTCACCATCCACCCTTCTCATCAATCACCATGTATACCTATGGATCATTTTGTGCCTGAAGAGGGTATTAGCTATCACCAACCCCCTCCCAGCACAAATGTCCACTAAAGGACTGCCATTCTCACCCATCTCTGCAGGCACACCCCACTCACCAACTACTCCATCCACCTTCACATTCCCTACTTTTCCATTCATATCTGCATCCAAAAACACTCTCTCATTTCTTTCAAACTTTTCCAAGCATGCTTCCACATTTGCCCAGAACTCTTCTCTCACTCTGGTTGCAAGATCTTGCACTGGCACATACACACACACAATCGCCCACATTTGTAGTCCAACTTTCACTCTTACCTACACAATCCTCGAGCCAACTGATCCATACTCTCTTATATTCTCCTTCCATCTGTTACTCACAACAATACACACTCCTTCTTTTGCCCTCTCATTCTCACCTACTCCCATGCATATACTGCATCCATACGCCCATTCTCTCACACCCTCACCTCGCCATTTAGTTTCAGTTAATTTTTCACATACATCCACTTTTGCACCCTCAAGCACCTATACAATCTCTCTTTCTTTCACCTCATCATTTATACCCCTTACATTCCATGTAGCTATCTGTACCAAGTCCTTTGTTCGGTCCTTATTCTTCATCTTTTGGTCAGTCCTGGTCCGAGGCCTCTTGTTTGTATTTTTAGTTAGTTGTTTTACAGGGTGGGGCACTAACCCACATGCATTACTGCATGTTTTTTTTTTTTTCAGCTTGAACTTTTGTATAATCTCACCAAAAAGCATTTCAACATCTGGGTGCAATAGATGTTAAAATAAGCAGAAATTAACATGTCATCCTGAAATGGATGGCATGTCTGATTTTGGAATGACTCACTCTGAAGCCATTGCACTGGTGTATGATGCAGTAAATACAGTATACCTGACAGATGTACAATCGCACTCATGATTCCCTGAGACACCTGTGGTGGAGGGAGTTTGGCCCTCTCTGCTCTTACTGAACGACAGGTAGTTGAGTCAGACTGCCCTACCAACACAGTGAAGCTGAAAATGGAACCACTTCTTATAAACGAGAGATCATGGAAAAAGAGATGGGTGGGATATCAACAATAATGATGGACAGTACCACTGCACAGATGGTAATACAACACAGAATAATTTTACTGAAATAATTCCACCTACTATTGATTGCATAGAGTTTGAAAGATGAAGAGATATGTTACGTGGTTTGTTGTCTGCCATTCAACTCCAACAATTTGTTATGGACGTGTGATTAATGCATTAGTAAATTCCTCTACATACTGCGGGTTTGCCTATTACAGTACATCCTTCAACTTTGCGAACTTTAACTTTGCGATTTACCAATTTTGTGAGGTAGTTCCAAAAGTCATGTATTTTTTAACATTTATGAACTTTGCGACTGATCACACACTTTGCGAGGTCAAGTGGTGGGAGAGTCGTCTTCCCGCACTACTTTGCCACCCCGAGTAATGACATCATGGTTCACTGGGAGTACTGAGCCTCCTTGTTCAGTGGTCTGCCGCCCCGCCACGTTTGTTTGCACCTGTTTCCAACCAAGGTCACTGACCCTCAATTTCTTGGTGCTCCTCGCAATACCCCAGCAGTCTAACCTTGCATGAGTGTTATCATGGCGTCAACGGGTAAGAAGAACAAGAAAATAATTTTGGAGACCAAACTGAAAATGACTGAAAGGAAAAAAGCAGGTGAAGGTAATTCTGCTATTGGTCAGGAGTTTGGTGTTGGTGAATCGACAGTGAGAATGATTTTAAAGAACAGTGAACAAATCAAGCAAGCATCAAATAACTATGGAGGTGCTCAATTTGATGGTAGAATGCTGGTGGACAACAAAGAAGTGCTAATAAAAATGGAAAGATATCTTGCTCACTACATTCAAAGAAAGGAAAAGGAAGGGGTTTCATTAGATGG
Organism: Birgus latro; assembly: GCA_018397915.1. Classification (NCBI taxonomy): domain Eukaryota; kingdom Metazoa; phylum Arthropoda; class Malacostraca; order Decapoda; family Coenobitidae; genus Birgus; species Birgus latro. Next base: position 40,306 of record JAGKTI010000215.1, on the reverse strand, counting down.
GCGCATTATAAGAGAGCAGGCAAAGATATTCTATCACACGTGCCTTAAAAAAGCCATTAATCCTCCCAAAAAAAACTTTCAAGGCATCGAATGGGTGGCTATGCCAGTTCCTCAAAAGGAAGGGGTTTAAACACATCAGGTTCAGTGGCGAGTGAGGCAGTGCTGACTACAAATTGGTCAGCTTCACCCCAAGGTAAGCACTTTTTCCCACTCTTTCTCTCGACTCTACCTCTTAATTTTACAATGATAAATGAAACAAACATGAACTGATGTACTGTACAGTAATATTAATAAGAAAACATCATAGGTAAGAAACATTAAAAAAAAAAAAAAAGCATTTACATTGATGTGAAGACTGGCGTGGTTTACGGGACTGGTGGTGGGGCGAGGCTTGGCTACTGAGGCCCCGCGGGGCCTACGTCATCACTATCACTGTCGGCAGATATTTCCACATCTTGCTGTGTTTTTTCTGCCTCTCTCATGAATCCCTCGAAGTCAGAATCGTCACTGGGGTCTATCTATCTATCTATCTATTGCCAGACGCCATAATCCCGTAAGGGGTGGCCATTTGACTCTGAGTTATTTGTTTTACAGGGAAGGGCACTAACCCTCCACCAACCCACTTGTTGATGACACGTAGGGAGTACGTATGGTTTGGTTATATGGTTACCACCCAGCGTTGTAAATGGTTTCTTGGTTTACAAGAAACCATTTGGCTTGTCACTCAATGTAAAGCCACCTGTAAAGGAAAGAAAAGCAATAAGAAGTAACAGGAAAGATGGGAGAAATAGGAAGAGAGGAGGCCAGGCTCAGAAAGAGAATGATAAAGGCTAAGGAAGAAGTAGGCAGCACTACATCGCTTTTATGCTGACCTCCACAGAGATGGGGTTAACAAGAGGAAGCAGTCTCTAATCACAAAATTAATGAGAACCCCGAGAGACCCTGCCCCATCAACCAGCCATCCTGCCATCCCTCCCCAAGCAGCCAGTGATCCTAGCATCCCTAACCTTTTTCATTCTGATGACCCCAGTGACGATTCTGACTTCGAGGGATTCATGAGAGAGGCAGAAAAAACACAGCAAGATGTGGAAATATCTGCCAACAGTGATAGTGATGACTTAGGCCCAGCGGGGCGACAGTAGCCAAGCCTCGCTCTGCCACCAGCTCTGCCACCAGTCCCATACACCAGCCAATCTTCACATCAGTGTAAATGCATTTTTTTTTTTTTAATGTTTCTTACCTATGATGTTTTCTCATTAATATCACTGTACAGTACATCAGTTCGTGTTTGTTTCATTTATCATTGTAAAATTAAGAGGTAGAGTCCAGAGAAAGAGTGGGAAAAAGTGCTTACTTTGGGGTGATGTCGACCAATTTGCCTTTATTTCATATATTTAATTGTTTGAATTTTGCATATTTTGATTTTGCTATTGCCTTTATTTCATATATTTAATTGTTTGAATTTTGCGAATTTTGATTTTGCGAGGGTTTTTGTCGACCATATTCTTGCAAAATTGGAGGAAGCACTGTAGTTATTTAGCAATATTAAACATATTATAGAAATGTATGGATATTTCACAATATAATGGTTGTATGACTGAGTCCCTTTAAGTCATCACACTGAGTGGATCACGTAATAACATTTCAATACTATATTTGTTACACGTATCAGGTGTTCTACCCTTGTTATCACTGATATTTGCATGACAAATAATGGTATTCAAGAGTATTCAGAGAAGCAAAGCAAAGATATTTACTGCAGGAATAGGAAAACATTTCTCATTTCATGTAATAACATGAAAGAAACACATAATGGAATGATAACATGACTGTGATAGCCCCACAAATATCCTTCAATAAGATGAATAAAATAAAAAATATTCCCCACACTATATACTGTATATCGTTCCATTATGTGTTTCTTTTGTGTTATTACATGAAATGAGAAGTGGTTTCCGATTCCTGCAACAAATATGTTTTCTTTCCTTTGCCTAGGTCTCAATACCCCCAAATACCATTATCTGTCGTGCAAATATCAGTGATAACAAGGGTAGAATACCTGATACATGTAACAAATATACAGTAAATCCTCGTATTTCAATGCATTTAACTTCAATGCTTCATTTTTCGCGAAAGAAAAAAGTTTTTTGACATTTTGCAAACTTCGTCACTTTTCCCAATTTTCATCGCCGCTTCCAGCCGGCAGCCGACACTCAGCAGATGACGCATAGTGATGCTCATTTGTTGGCGGCCATCTTGCGACCACCCTGCCCTATGTCGATACAGCGGCGGTACTACAGACCCCTTCACCATTGTGTTTTTTGTGCAGCCGAGAAGCAGAGGATTTTGCAGCTCACAGAGGAGGGGCTGACAGCACCTGAGATACGTCGCCTGACTGGGGCTCCTGACAGCACCATAAGGACACTCAGAAAAAACAAGGCAATTCACAAAGCAGGTGAGTGCACGTAAAATAACAATAAAGTAAATGTGTCGGTGTTTTTTTCCCCTTAATCTTTATTTGTGTCATGGTTTTTTACTGTATCAATATCCACCTAATGGAGTTAGTTTTTAGAGTTAACCAACCAAGTGTTAGTTAGAACAATTCAGGGGAAGAATATACAGTATTGTAAAGAAAATCAGTAACATTGGTTACTGTTATGTTGCATTATACCCCTAAGGAAGAACAAGGAACCTCTCAGCAAGCAGGTGAGTGCATGTAAAATAACAATAAAGTAAATGTGTGTTTTTTTCCCCTCAACCTTTATTTGTGCCACGGATTTTTACTGTATCAACATTCACTTAATGTAGTTAGTTTTTAGAGTTAACCAACCAAGTGTTAGTTAGAACAATTCAGGGGAAGAATATGCAGTATTGCAATGAAAATCAGTAACATTGGTTACTGTTATGTTGCATTATACCCCTAAGGAAGAACAAGGAACCTCTCAACAAGCAGGTGAGTGCACATAAAATAACAATAAAGTAAATGTGTGTGTGTTTTTTTCCCCTCAACCCGTATTTGTGCCAAGGTTTTTTACTGTATCAATATCCACCTAATGGAGTTAGTTTTTTTAGTTAACCAACCAAGTGTTAGTTAGAACAATTCAGGGGAAGAATATGCAGTATTGTAATGAAAATCAGTAACATTGGTTAATGTTATGCCGCACTATACCCCTAAGGAAGAACAAGGAACCTCTCAACAAGCAGGTGAGTGCATGTAAAATAACAATAAAGTAAATGTGTCTGTGTTTTTTTTCCCTTAATCTTTATTTGTGCTACTGTTTTTTACTGTATCAATATTAATCTAATGGAGTTTGTTTTTTTTGTGCGATCAGAAGCACAAGCCTACACATAGCAGAGGTGGACGAAATGGCTGTAAGACACTACTTGACACACTACGACTTAGACTCAGGTGTGGTTGACATAACAGAGGAAGAGATGAACTCTAGTGAAGAGAATGAAAGGCCAGATCACACTGCACAGGAGAAGATGACCAACCAGAAATTGTCCCACAGCCTGTCCACCATAACCGACATGGCAACAACCTTCGAGACATACACCGGGACTATGTCTGAGGCTACTCAGATCCTATCCACCTTGAATGATCTGAAGTCTCAAGTGATGGCAGTCTACAACAGAAACATACTGGAGCAGAAACAAGCCAGGATCACACGATCTTTTAATGTGACACACAATGTGGCCGCTATTATGCAAGACTTAGACATGACAGGAGAGGAGGATGAAGGAGAAGTGGACAGAGAGGAAGTGGAGTTGCTGGAGCCTGAATCTGACTTTGAGGGCTTCGGCTTAGGTGATAGGGCTTCCCCAGAGAGGCCCTTGTCACCTAGTAACTAGCCCATCCACCCTTAACACACCTTCACCTGCCACTCATGCCAATGTTTACTTTATTTCTCGTAAGGATTTATAGTTGGCAGCTCTTTATAACAGTTCTAATATCATTTCAGGTACATGTTTACTGTGTTATCCTGTATAAGCAACTAGTAAACACTCCATATTTAATTTTGGGTAGGGCCTGTTTGGTGTTACAGTAATCTCTCTACTATTCGGACGCCCAGTATTCGGATGCATCACTATTAGGACATCGTGGGCTGTCCAACCCCCAAAATGCCCCCAAATTTGGAAAAAATCGGAAAAAAATCCAATTTTTTTGGACTGTGTCAGTTTGAATTTCCCGCGCGCGCCGATAGGCTGTGTTTTCGCGCATCGCGCCTGTCTGTCTGTCTCATTTCCCGCTCCATTTCTGGCTCGTAAACACTCTCTGAAAATGGCGGCTGAAGTGATTGGTTTTGTGGTGATACTCTACCTCCTGCAGGGCTTGATGCTGCTCTTCACCTTCTTCATCATGTGTGTGGTAATGGCCCTGCCACCTGAGAAGAGGAAGAAAGTGGTTCTGACTCTGGAGAAGAAGAGGGAGTTGTATTGGAGAAGGTGGACGTCGGGTGGCCGACATCACAGATCCTACGTGAATTCAACCTCCCTCGCTCCACTTTGTTTGATATCAAGAAGTCCCGAGACAAACTACAACAGTACACGGCTGATTTTGCTTCGAAGACCAGACGAAACGTGGAGAGGAAGGTGATGTTTACTCCTAAGTATGCTGAGATTGAATAAATTCTCCAGGACTCGTCACTAAACCACACGGGAATTTACTGTTATGTACAGTGCAGTGAAGTGATGTGATGCAAGGTATGCGAAAGAAAACATTGTGGAAAGTGCTTGTGAGAAGTGCAGGTGAGTGTAAAGAGCACCGGAAGTGCTAAGGTGTCAGGTGCAAGGTCTTCCTGTCAGAGTCTGAGATGATCGAGCAGGTTATACATAAGGACGGCAGCATCATTCTCGTAAGTACCCTAACTTCATCAAAATTCCTTGTTTTGTTCTTTCCATATCATTAATCTCATGCATAAACTGTGTGAAAGATGATTTCCATAATAATTTTCATGTCTAACCTGTTTTAATCATGCTGTAAATGTGTAAAAAAAATTACCCTAAATGTTAATCATAATTCCCTGCTTTCAATTTAATTTCTTCAAGAATGGTTTTTAAGTGCACCAGCAATGAAAAAGGTGAATGCCTTTGATCTGTGTGCAAGATGATTACCATAAAGATTTTCATGTCTAACCTGTTTTCATCATGCTGTAAATGTGTAAAAAAATTACCCTAAATGTTAATCATAATTTCCTGCTTTCAATTTAATTTTTTCATGCATGGTTTTTAAGTGCACCAGCTTTGAAAACGGTGAATGCCTTTGATTTGTGTGCAAGATGATTACCATAAAGATTTTCATGTCTAACCTGTTTTCATCATGCTGTAAATGTATAAAAAAATTACCCTAAATTTTAATCATAATTTCCTGCTTTCAATTTAATTTTTTTATGCATGGTTTTTAAGTGTACCAGCTTTGAAAAAGGTGAATGCCTTTGATTTGTGTGCAAGATGATTACCATAAAGATTTTCATATCTAACCTGTTTTCATCATGCTGTAAATGTGTTAAAAAATTATCCTAAATGTTAATCATAATTTCCTGCTTTCAATTTAATTTTTTCATGCATGGTTTTTAAGTGCACCAGCTCTGAAAAAGGACAATGCCACTGATCTGTGTGAAAGATGATTATCATAAAGATTTTCATGTCTAACCTGTTTTCAGCATGCTGTAAATGGGTTAAAAAATTACCATAAATGTTAATCATAATTTTCTGCTTTCACTTTCATTTTTTCATGCATGGTTTTTAAGTGCACCAGCTATGAAAAAGGTGAATCCCAGTGAATTTCATGTCTGGTCATAACCTAACCTAACCTAACCTAACCATATTTTTGGTAACAATTTACATCATTTACTGCATTTGATGCATTGTATCCAATAATTTAGTGCATAAAATGTGGGAAAAGATGATTTCCATGTCCGATACTTACTTATACTATGCTGGCAAGTTCTGACCACCTATGCCTTACTCACCTCTAAATCATCATTTTTTGGTTAAAATTCAATTAATTCATGCTTTGTGTGCATTATTTATGTGAAAAGGGACCTAAATAAGTGTTTTAGTATGTCCGGTTGGGAGGTAGGAAGGTAGTTTTCTGATTTAGGTTAGGTTAGGTTAGGGTCATGAATAACCAGTGCTGGAGCCTCAGGACCAACATTCGGACAAAACCAATGTCCGGACATGCCTTTGGCTCTATTACGTCGAATAGTGGAGGGATTACTGTATAGGACTTTGATAGGGTTAGGCAGCTGTCTCACTGGAACGCCCACCTATTTTTCCCATAGATTCCTAACATCACACTTTGTCGTTTCACGTTTCGCGACGTTTTGGCGGAACATCAAAACAGTGAAAAATGAGGACTTACTGTAGTACTGAAATGTTATTACGTGATCCACTCAGTGTGACAACTTAAAGGGACTCGGTCATACAACCATTATATTGTGAAATATCCATACATTTCAATAATACTGTACGTTTAATATTGCTAAATAACTAATAGGCAAACCCGCAGTATGTAGAGGAATTTACTAATGATTTAATCACATGTCCGTAACAAATTGTTGGAGTTAAATGGCAGACAACAAACCACATAACATATCTCTTCATCTTTCAAGCTCTATGTAATCAATGGTAGGTGGAATTATTTCAGTAAAATTATTCAGTGTTGTATTACCATCTGTGCAATGATACTGTCCATCATTACTGTTAATATCCCACTCATCTCTTTTTTCATGATCTCTCGTTTATAAGAAGCAGTTCCATTTTCAGCTTCACTGTGTTGGTAGGGCATGACTCAACTACCTGTCATTCAGTAAGAGTAAAGCAGGCCAAACACCCTTCACCACAGGTGTCTCAAGGAATCATGAGCGTGATTATACACATGAGGGGAACTGTTTTCAAATTTTTTGATCATATATTTCAAAATGCATGGTGCTTGGAGCATTCAGATAATTTATGGTGAGACTGTACATGCAGTATACAGTAATCTTCAAGGAAACATAGGATGACTTAAAAAAAAAAAAAAAACTGAATTACTTCCAGCATTCAGATACTTCATGGTGAGACTGCACATGTAGTATATGATAATCTTCAGGGAAACATAGGATCATAATTTGAATAAAAAAACAAAAAAAGTTTTTTACCTACCTCTGATTGATTCAGTGACTTTGCAAAGGTGTACAGAAGATACAGAAATGCATTTTGAATACGAAAAGGATCCATCAATAAACAAAGAAAATGTGTTAGCAAAAGGTAAGGTTAGTTTAGGTTAGGATAAATTAGACTGGGTTAAGATACAATAACTTAGGTTAGGTCTGGCTAAATCTGCACTGATAAGAGTAACTTCATGTCAAAAAATATTGATACGTCTGCATCCCACACTGCCACAGGCTCCAACAGCAGTAGTTCAGTATAGGAAGGACATAATCCAGAGAGCTGGTCTTCCTAAAGGCAGCCTTTCAGTGTACAACAACACAGAGAAGCAAAGGTATTGTAAATAAAAACTGGCTTCTTAAGTTCACTGTTTTTATTTTCCAAATACAGTAATCCCTCTAAGACCCGGACGCCCAAGTCCCAGAAACCCCAAGTCCTGAACATTTTGGGCTCGGGTCCTTGGACACTAAAATGGCCAAAAAAAGTAAAAATGCAAAAAAAATGCCAATATGTCTTCATCCCTACTTTAAATTTGCCGCACAGTGACGAACAGCTGTGTTTTCACGCGTAGTAGAGCGCTCCCCAGCATCCTCCCCTCCCCAGTTCCCGCCTAACTACCGTCGTGAATAGACGCTCATCACTATGGGTGCGACGTGCTCATTTTTGTGAATAAATACTGAAGAAACTACAATATCTCGCCACTAGACCACATGGGAATTTACAGTGTTGTGAAGTGTTAAGAAATTAGAATTCAGAGTGAAAAGAATTAAGTTCAGAGTACAACAACGGCGTGTTGCCACTGGCATGGCGCAAGTAAGAACAGAATATGCAGTGTTAAACAATTATAATTCATTAAGTGCAGCACAACACTGGATTACTGTATGTGCTTCAAGAGTACTTTCACTACTGCCAGAGCCTTACAGGAGGCGAGTTAATCTTCGTGACGGCGTGACGGCCATGGACGTGTTGTAAGTACCCTGGAAACTGCTATATATTTTCCATACTCACCTCTTATTCCTCATTCTCTGGTTCCCTTTCATTTATTTCATGCTTTCTGTCCCTTATTTGTGTGAACAGGGTCTTAAATAGGTACTGTGCATGTCCTGTAGGGAGTTATCTAAGTGGTTTTCAAAGTTAGGCTGGGTTAGGGTCCATAAGTACCTGTCCAGGGGGCATTTTCCCAAGTCCCAGACAAACCAAAGTCCCAGATATGCCTCTAGCTCTATTACATCAGATCTTGGAGGGATTACTGTAATTATACTTAATGTTTGCCAACTACAATTCACTGATCTCACAAGTAACGGAGCTAAGCAATCTTCACTGCACTGACACTGAACAACACTTAAAATGAACTGAAAACTGACTGAAACTGCTTTAGTCTCTTCCTCATCCTTATATACTGTAAGCTTCTTATATTCCAGAGTGATCTACTACTACTCCAGAGTTTTCGTGCATTCTTGAGGGAAAAACGGTTACAACAGTTACCAACTCAGGGACATCCAAAACATGCCAGAGTTTACTTACATTGCATAACACTCTAAATTATTTAGCATACAAACTGAGATAAAATTACATAATTTAACATTCACGTAAATAAAAACATTAAAAAGAAAAAAAGCATAAAAATTAATATACAACTTAAAAAATAACTCGCTCAAAAACAGAAGGTTAACTGGCAACTCTGACATGTAATGGAAAAGAATCCGAGAATCGTTGGGAATATTCCAGCACTACCTAACTAGATAATCTCATTTTTCATCACTACCCCCTCCCAAGTAGTTTGTCATTCTGACAACACTACACAATGTATTCACACATAAACCATTAATCCAAACTAACATTTAATTATATACAAAATAATCCATCAACTTATCAGGTCTTCTCCTATGCCACTTCCGATGACGTCCTTGCTCCTCCACGCAGTCCACTTCTCCTGGAATGACTTGGTCCTCTTCCTGATTCACTTCTTCCCTCACGAAACTGTCACCAACCTCCTGTACTTCAGCTCCGTGGTCATCCTCAACATCCTTGACTGCGGGTGAGCATGATTCCTCAGAGACGTCCCAGATGTACTGTCCTGACCCATGGTACTGCAACAGACGATTCACACATACCACCTTTGGGCAAGATTTCCTGCCTCCCCGAATCCAGTAGGTTACGTATGATAGGCGGTCCAACATGCGTAAGGCCCGTCCCACAAGCTCTGTAACTTCGGTGACTGTCCCTTCTTCACTGAGGATTGTATAAACAAACTTTGTCACCATCCTTGAAGCTCACCTCACTTGCCTTGGCATCATACTTGCACTTCATCACTTGATGATGTACCTCAGCCAGCCTGTCCTGAAGGTGATTCACATAGCTGGAGGTGTCTGTAGGTAGCTCTTCATCAGGTGGTCTTCCCATTAACAAGTCAACAGGTAAATGTAACTCATGGCCCAGCATCTGTTTTGCAGGGGTGTAGCCCATAGATTCATGGGATGCAGACTGGTATGCCATCAGCAATGCAGGTAATTTCTGGCCCCATTCCATCTGCCCCCCTATGCAGGACTTGGCCACTTCTTGTCGCAGGGTCCAGTTGAATTTCTCCACCATCTCAAATGACTGTGGCCTTAGTGGGGTCCTCCTGATCTTCTTGATCCTGAGTAATGTGCAGCACTCACGGAACACAGCAGACTCAAAGTTTCTACCCTGGTCTGAATGTAGCTCCTGTGGCATCCCAAAATGACAGAAGAACTGGTCAACCAACACCTGAGCAACAGTTGCAGCCTCTTGATTGGGGATGGCATAGGTATCTTGCCACTTTGTGAAGTAGTCCATGGTGACACATATATACCGGTTTCCTCTTTCAGTGAGTGGCAGAGGTCCAGCAATGTCCACCACGACACTTTCCATAGGTGCACCGACTTGGTACAACTGGAGAGGAGGCATCCACATTTCTTGGGTTCCTTCTTGGCACAACAAATCATCACAGGCCCGACACTGTTCTTCAACATCCTGATGCGTGCAAGTCCAGTAGAACCTCTGTTGCAGCCGACTTAGAGGTCTTTATTTACTCCCAGGTGCCCACTAGTGATCTGGTTATGGGACTCACCCAAGATCTTGGACCTCATTTTCTTCAGAACCAACAGCTGCCAATACTTGCTGAGGCCATCGGGTGTCTACCACTGACGCTCCAGTAGTGCGTTGTTCAAACAAAGAAGGTCCCACTGACTCCAGTAGCTCATAGTTGCAGGGCTGAATCTGGAAACCACTTCCCAAGATAGCTGCACTGTACTCCGCTGCAGCCACTCTACAACTGGTTGTAAAAATGCATCCTCTTCAAATCTTCATCATCTGACACTGGCCCTGTTTCTGCAGTACAGCAGCATTTCTTGCTATTATCTTTTTTACTACACTGCCGGCACTCTGGGTCATAAGGCTGATGACTCAGGCTGTCAGCATTGCCATGTACCTGCCCAGGATGGAGCTGCACCTCATAGATGTGCTAAGCCAGAGTGCTAGTTGTCCTTCCGGATCCTTTAATGTTTTCCGCCACTTCAGTGCTGCATGATCTGTCCTCATGATGAAGTAAGACCCATACAAGTAGGGATGGAAGAAATCAAGGCTCTTCATCACTGCACCTTATGGGTCATGCAGTAGTTCCACTCCAGTGGTCTGAGATTCTTGCTGTAATATGCCACCACATACTCCTTTTTTTTTTTTTTTAAGTGTCCGACTCTGGGCATAGGTTTTACAACCTGCTATCAAGGCCCAGCAGTCCTCCTACATACCATACACCTCTCCATGTCATATTTCTTCTGTGACAGGACTCCACCAGTACCTTGGTCACTAGAATCACAGTCCAGGATAAATGGGTGACTCTGATCTTGGTATGGCAAGACTGGAGAGCTTGCCAATGGATGCTTAAGTTTATCGAAGGCCTTCTGAGTCACTGCAGTCCATGCAAACTTCTGCCTCTTCCCCAAAAACTTGTTCAGAGCTGCAGCTATCATTGCAAAGTTCTTTACAAAATGCCAGTAGTAGGTACAAAAACCCAAGAAACTCTGTAGCTCCTTTACATAAGTTGGAAACGGCCAGTTTTCCATGGCTGCCACCTTCTCTGGATCAGTACAGACACTGCCCACACCTACAATGTGTCACACATACTTCACTTCATTCTGAAACAAATAGCAGTTCTTGGGGTTCAGATTGAGGTGCACTGCTCAGATCCTGTTGAGCACCTCTGACAGTCTCTCCAGTTCCAGGTCAAAAGTCCATCCAAAAACATTTACATCATCAATATAGATGAGAGCTGTCTGCCACTGCTAGCTTTCCAGTACACGATCCATAAGATGCTCAAAAGTAGCTGGGGCATTGCATAGGCCAAATGGCATCACTTTAAACGGCCATAATCCCCGCCAGTATGAAAAGGCTGTTTTCTCCTTGTCCTCCTCCGCAACCTTGACCTTGTGGTATCCTGCTTACATATCTAGGGTGGAGAACCACTTGCCATCTGGCAGAGCATCCAGCATGTCACCAATCCTTGGCAAGGGGTATGCATCCTGCACTCTCATTTCATTCAGGGCTTGAAAACCTACACAACACCTTACTGAGCCATCCTTCTTCCTTACCAGAACCACTGCTGATGCCCAAGGACTGCTGGACTTTTCTATCACTCCTTGACTTTGGAGACTCTCCATCACCTCCATTCGTTGCCGCTGGGCTGGTGCCATTCTTCGTGCTGGCTGTTTAATCGGGTGGTGATCCCCATTATCTATACAATGCTCCACCAGATCAGTGCACCCCAGGTCTAGGTCTCCAGTGAAAAAGACATCAGCAAACTTCGTCAGCAGCTGCCTCAACTTTAGCACTTGTGAGTCATCCAGGCATTAGCAACTCCTTGAAAATATTTCTTGTACCCGGTCTGGAAGATTCCCATCGCCTTTGACTACGCACCTTTTATCAGCCTTCCTCTGATGCCACTCTGGGCCCACCACCTGGCACAGTCCCACAATTCCTCCCTTGTTGATCTTCTGAGGCTCACGGGAGAAAATGGCCACCAAGACTAGAACTTCACCTGCGCCTGTTTCCACCACAGTTCTCCCCACCATCACTCCTGCCTTCGTCTTGCACCGTACATCAGGCTCCACTACCCCTAGACGGCTGTTAAAAGAGTTACTCACCTTGAACTAGAGGAATACTTCTGATCTTGGGGAAATCACTGCAGTGCAGAGCGCCCTCACCTTACCACCATAACTGGTACGTCTCACTGCCGTGACAAGAACCGACTTTCCTTGAACCTTCAGCTTCACAGGGCAGAAATCCAGCTCACATCCCATGGACATCACATAGTCCAGACCAAGAAGGCAAGGATCCTTCATCTCAGCTACATAGACTGGAAACGTGGCCTCTTGCCCTGCCACTTCAATCCAAGGGTCCCCTCAGTTCTGCGCGGTGCCCAATTATGCCAAACAATTTTTCTGATGACTCTGGCAGATACCAATGATCTAACACATTAGGTCTCACAAAAGTCTGCTCTGAGGCTGAATCAATCACCAGGGAACACTTCTTGTTGTCTATTCCTCTGTCTACTCACATACTGTCAATTGCAGTTCTCTTGCTTTTTCTCAGTGGTGGGACTACTTGAGAAAAGCCGGCTGGTGGTTGCCCCTTAACACCAGCCTTCACTAGTTTTCCACTTCTGTCTGGTCTTCTGCAGCCTTCTTCTTATCCTTCTTTTTCTTCTTTGGGCACTCAGAACTGAAGTGTTCCACCTCACTACATGTCCAACATGCTTTTGTTACAATTGTACATTTCCTTGCACTGCTCTGTTTGTGCTCATTCCATTTGTAACAATCGTCCTCCTAGTGTCCCGGCTTCCTGCAGAACCAGCAACCTCCTCCAGTCTTCTCCTGTTCCCTCTTCCACTTGTAGCAGTCCTCTTTCCTATGTCCTGGGTTTTCACAGTACTGTACCAGCAACTTCCAATTTATCAACTTCACATACCTGATCTCCCTACGTGTCAGCAAGTGGGTTGGTGGAGGGTTAGTGCCCCTCCCTGTAAAACAAATAACTCAAAGTCAAATGGCCACCCCTTACAGGATTATGGCGTCTGGCAATAGATAGATAGATAGACATACCTGACCCTTTCTTGCGTTGAATCCTGCACTACAACCTGCCTGAAAAGTAGATATACTGGACCTGAAATAGGACTCAAACTCTAGAACCTGGGCTAGTGTTTCTTGCATGCTTCTGGGTTGTGCCTGCTTCACTTGCATTTTCAACTCTGTACTGTCAAGAGCATTGATGAACTGGTCCCTCAGAAGAATAGCCAACAGGTTAGGTATGCCACACTCTCCATCAGCAAGCTGCTGTAGGGATTCGTCTCAAGCCCGTACATGGCTCCAGAATCTCGCTCTATAAACCTCAGTCAGGTACACGGTCCCGTATCTGCGGTCCAAACTTCTACTAAGGACTGATAACTGTTCCTCACATCTACTGACACCTGGCCCAGAATTTCCATTGCGGCACCGGTGAGGCTAGTAGCAAGCTGCAATGCCCTCTGCATATCATCCCAATCATTCTGATCAGCAAGTAACTCAAACTGTGCATGGTAAGCTTCCCAAGATATTCTACCATCAAATTCCTGAGGTTTCTAATAATTGGACCACCATTATAGCCATGCACTTCACTGGTTTGGGGCCTAAAAACTGGGGCATCATAAGTAAGTCCAGGACTTAAAACTTCTGCATTCTGATTATTCAACCCTGTAATGCTACCTTTAGATGCTTGGGATCCATCAAGATTTACCATACACTGTCCATTCTTTTCATATCCTCCCTGTACACTAGCCTGCAGCTCAGCAGTGCAATATTTTTTGACAGCCTCACTTTTCTCAATAATTATCTTCACATGGTCAACTACATGCTTCAACTGGTTATCCACATGCTGTCTGCACTCCACCACAATTCCTTCACCAACTGTCTTCAACTGGTCATCTACATGCTGTTTGCGCTCCGTCACATTATTGCTTAACTCATACTTCTGCTGCTGTAGCTCAGCATATACAGTACTTCCTCCTTCAATTGTTCTTGTTCTTCTTTCATTTCCCCCATGAAAGCATCTTCAATTGTTCTTGTTCTTCTTCCATTTCCCCCATGAAAGCATCTAGCAGTCCTTGCATCCTCAGCTGTAATTCTCTCCATTGCTCCTGTAAGGCCTCTCATAGCTGTTCATATCGTTCTTTCTGTTCTTCACTTTGTGCCTGTAATTGTTCTTTAATTTTCTTCTGTCCTTATATTGTGCCTGTAATTGTCCTCTGAATTCTTTCCATCCTTCATTTTAAGCCTGTAATTGTTCTTTGAGATCTTTCTGTTCTTCATTCTGTGCTTCCAGTTGTGCTTGTGATAGCTTCATAATTGCACCCAGTGGTGCCTTCTCTTGCCTAGCTTGGCCTCTTGTCTGCCTCCATGTCGAAGGTTAAACGCATTGCAGCAATTTTCTAAAGATCCCACACTCCTGACATCCTGTTACATCCACATCCCACACTGTCACATGCTACAACAGCAGTAGTTCAGTGAGTTGTTCTTCCAAGAGGCAGCCTTTCAGAGTGCAATAATGCACAGCAGTATAGGCATTGTAAGTAAAGACTGGCTTCCTAAGTTCACTGCCATTATTTTCCAAATAAATACACTTAAAGCTTGCCAACTAAACTTCACTGTCTTCACAGGTACCGGAGATACACAATCTTCACTAACTGCAATTAAACTTAATGCATGCCAAAGTACACTTTACAGGTTTCACAAGTACCAGAGATATACAATCTTCACTGCACTGACACTGAACTACACAAACTAAACTGAAAATTGACTGAAACTGCTCTAGTCTCTTCCCCATCGTTATATGAGCTTCCTATATTCTAGAGTGATCTACTACTTTTCCAAAGTTCTCAAGAATTCTTGAGGAAGCAACGGTTACAACAGTTACCAACTTGGAGACATCCAAAACATGCCAAAGTTTACTTATACTGCATAACACTCTAAATTATTTAGAATACAAACTGAGATAAAATTCATAATTCAACCACATCATCATCATCATCCTGACCTCCTTTCCCACCCAATCACATAAAAAAAAAAAATAGAGAGAAAAAGAGCAAAAAATTAATGTTCAACTTACAAAATAACTACTCAAAAACAGCAAGCAGGCTGGCAACTCCAACACGTAACAGAAAAGAATTTGAGAATCGTCGGGAATACGACTATTAATCTTTCCTCTCCGTTGGGCTCCTCTGATCACAACTTTATTACCTTAACCTGTCCTTTTGCTCCAGTACCGCCTGTGGACCCTCCAAAGAGTGGCACTTTGGAGCTGTGGATTGGGAGGCTCTCAGGCAGTACTTCTTTGATTTTCCCTGGATTGATTATTGCTTCCATGGCAGGGAGCCACCTGAGTGTGCCTCACGCATTACAGAGGTCATTCCCTTGGGCATGGAAGCATACATTCCTTTCTCATATCCTCTGACTAATGCAAGAAAGCCTTGGTTTAATCACGCTTGTTCTAATGCAGTCCGCAACAAGGACAGGGCCTATAAAAGGTACAGGAGCCAACCCACCCCTGAATCTTATCTTTTTATGTTTCTTCCTGGAATTGTGCTAAGTCTGATCTTCACTCTGCTAAAAAAACTTCATCCGTACTAAATTCTCTCAACTCTCCAACTTGAATTCTTCCTGCTCCATCTGGCACCTTGCAAAAAACCTCCTGTTTTCTACTCTGATGGATCAGGATCTAATTCTTCTACTGACAAAGCAGATCTCTTCATTCAGACTTTTTCCTCCAATTCCACCGTAGACAATTCTGGTGCTGTTCCTCCATCACTTCCCCCCTCTGACTTCCTCACGTCTGACATTAAAATTTCATCAGCTGACGTATTTTCTGCCATCACTGGCCTCAGTAATAACAAGGCATGTGGGCCTGATGGGGTCCCTCCTGTTGTCCTCAAAAAATGTGTTTCTGTGCTTACACCCTGCCTAGGTAAACTCTTTTGTCTTTGTCTATTAACTTATACCTTTCCTTCTTACTGGAAGTTTGCTCTCATTCAGCCTGTTCCAAAGAAGGGAGTCTGTTCCTAACCCTCTAACTATCATCCAGTTGCTTTAACATTCTGTCTCAAAAGCTTTCGAGTCTATTCTTAACAGAAAAATTTTAAAGCATCTTCCCCATCACAACCTTCTTTCTGATCATCAATATGGGTTCCATCAGGGATGCTCCACTGGTGATCTACTCACCTACCTTTCAGACTCCTAGTCATCCTCCTTTCGGGACTTTGGAGAAAGCTTTGCCATAGCACTTGACATCTCAAAGGCTTTCAATCGAGTCCAGCATAAATCTTTAATTTCCAAACTGCCCTCCTACGGTTTCTATCCTTCTGTCTGTGCCTTCATTTATAGCTTCCTTTCTGGTTGCTCTATAGCTGCTGTTAAAGACGACCACCATTCTTCTCCCAGATTTATCAACAATGGTGTTCCTCAGGGCTCTGTCCTATCAC
The DNA here is from genome assembly GCA_018397915.1 of Birgus latro. Taxonomy (NCBI): domain Eukaryota; kingdom Metazoa; phylum Arthropoda; class Malacostraca; order Decapoda; family Coenobitidae; genus Birgus; species Birgus latro. Next base: position 23,628 of record JAGKTI010000215.1, on the reverse strand, counting down.
CATCTCTCTTCCTTTTATTCATTTATTCATCAATGACCATCTGAGCTGTACATCTAACCCTATCCACTCATACGCTGATGACTCCACCCTTCACCCTTCCATTCGGTTCCCGCAACGTCCATCTCAGCAGTTACCTCAACAAACAAGGGATGAGGCCATGGCACACCTAATGTCTGACTTGGCTCATATCTCTGACAAAGGTAAAAATAATCTTGTTGTTTTTAATGCATCATAGACTCAGTTCTTACACTTATCAGGCTGACAAAATCTTCCACCCCTGTGCAGAGTACAACTCTCATGTGTGAAAAGGCTCCCCTCATACAGCTCTTCTCAATAAGGTGGAGTCAAAGGTGTTTCATCTCATTAACTCTCCTTCTCTCACTGGCTCCCTTCAACCTCTGTCTCTTTGCCACACAGTTGCATCTTTATCTCTTTTTTATCGCAACTTCAATGGTCACTGCTTCTCTGAACTGTCTGCCTGCATCCCTCCACCTCTACGACAGGCGAATAGCACCTGCCTAGCGACAAATTCTCATCCCTTCTCCGCGCATCTCTCTAATGCAAGAGCTAACTGTTACTCCCAGTCCTCCACTTATGCAACAAGTCAACTCTCGAACTGTCTCCCTCTGTCTGCATTACTAACTTCCTCCAGTCTTTCAAACGCAGTATGTCCAGGCATCTCGAAATGAACGGATCTTGAATTTGGCTCTCTTTTGTACTGTTTTTGTTTTTGCTTGGAAGTAATGGTTCAGAGGTTCCTGGCCTCAGGTTCCTTCTTCCTTGCATTTAAAAAAAAAAAAAATCCAGCATTACCTAACTAGAAAATCTTGCTCCTCAACATTACGTTCTAAGATGATATCTGACTGTGTGTCTTTGCCACACAACAAGATAACGTCTTTCTGTCTTTGTCACCATGGAGAATTGTAAACAAAGACCATTTTTTAAACAGTATTTACCACTTACACATGAAATAAAAAACATCAAAAGTTGAAAATGCACTCAGAAAATACAGTAAAACCTCGATATAACGGACTTCAGTAGACCGGAATTCGCTTTTATCGGACTCGAGGAGCTACTGGACTAAACTCCTATATATCAGAAAAAGTCCGATATAGCCAGAATCAGTCCGGACTGCCTGACAACTTCAGCTGTGTTCACCACAATAAGACAAGTAAAAGACATGTTTTTCTGTGCACAATATAGTATTATTATACCATTTGATTAATGTAGTGAAGGTAAAACACAGTACAATACTGGAATGGTGGTGAAAACTACCGATAAAATCCGGACTAATGTCTGATATATCGGAAAAAGTCCGGATTAGCAGGGGTAAGTCCGGATGTCGCTTTTGTCGGAAAATCGCATATTTCGGACTGGCCTGAGCCCCAATTAGTCCGTTATAGTGAGGTCTTACTGTACTCAAAGAATCCCATGAAGGGCTTTCGTAAAGAAAACAGGCCTCTCTTAGAAAAATTATATTCCACTTCATTAAAACCTGCAAACCTATTTGTTGAAGTAAAGGAGATATAAAGGATCTAAAGTTTCAAAAATTGAAAATGGATCATAAATCCTTTATCTTGGATTTTTTCAAAACTTAGAAAAGATGGGCATCAACCTCCTATATGGCCCTACAAATATACAAAATATGAGAAAATTCCAACCAGAGGTTCCTGAGATACAGCATGGAACGGACAAACAGACATTGTAGAAGGTCAAAAATAGAAAATTGGTCATAAGTCGGCCATCTTGGATTTTTCAAAATTTCGAAAAGACAGGCATCAACCTCCTAAAGGCCCTACAATCATAAAAAATATGAGAAAATTCCAACAAAAGGTTTCTGAGATACAGTGTGGAATGGACGAACGGACACCATACAGATGGATAGACATGACCTCACCTAAGATTGCACTTCACAAGAAACAAAGTGGAATAAAAACTAGAGAAAACTGCAGATTACCCAGTACTCTGTATGTACAGCAGTTGTACTGTACTGAGTGTAAAGTATACTGTAAGTACAGTCCAACACCGTATAATATTCTGCCTAATGATTTTTAATTAGGAAAACTCTATTTAGGGTTGTTTTTTTAAGGTCTAGATAGTAATACAGACCAGTATATTGTTTTTTGTTAGGGTTATACCCCCCTTGAGGGGCTACGAGGGGATAGTTTGTCATCATTCAAAACTCGGCCACATCTGATATGGCTTTGGCTGAATTATGATGGCTAATCGGAATATTACTGAACCTGTAACAGGAAGCAAGCCACAATGTCTGATATACTTTTCTATAACACAGTATTTCTGATCTTTAAATTAAGTATGTAACAGTACTTCCTGAAAAAGATAACACTTAAAAAAAATCCTGGCTGTAACAAGTAAAGGCAACTGCTGTGTCATTCATTTTCAACTATCACCAAGGAAATACAATGGGACCTATTCTTCAAAACTGACACCAAGAGAGATAACCTTACCCTTTGGATATGTGAGTCTGGCATGAATAGCAAGTCCCCCATCTCCACATTTGTTCCTATCCCCTGGGAGGCAGCGCTGTCCAGAGCCAACCACAGAGGTGGAGGACGGGTCCCCTGGGATCAGTCGAAGAACTTGATATGCCTCTGGGTCACTTACATACACAGAGCCATCCAAGGGGGACACAGCAACATGATATCGATACGATACTCGTGTCTCACTGTGGAGAGAAGAGGGAGTTGCATTAAGAAGTGAAAAATTCACTGTGATGAGTAAAAAGAAGTGTGCTACAAAGGTAAAAATAAGAAGCACAGCACAAACAATTGTGTACTTGTAAAATTAATTTTATAGAAATCATTAATTATATCTTACTGCAATATATAACAGACTAATATACAAATAAGTACAGGACTGCACTTTCATTCTGCTATACAGATAGTCAGAGTAATAGCTAGTAACAAACATGAGCACTGTGTAGTGGTAACTTTGAGCTTTAGCCTAACACTGGCCGCATCATACCACATCACATTGAAGTACACACACTGGAGTGAATGAGTGTTTAGGCAATTTGCTGCAAGATGAACAATGAAGGATCTTGAAGAGCACTGTCTTTCTATGAAACTAGGAAAACTTCTACAGAGACTTTTCAAATGTTGCAACAGGCTTATGAGGGAGGATTGTTTGAGCTGTACGCAATGTCACAAGTGGTTTCAGCAGTTCAAGTCAGGATGAACATCCACAGAAAATGATACCAAATCTGGACAGCCTTCCACGTCAAGAGATGATGATCACGATGAAAATGTGTTATTTGTGATCTGTGAAAACTGTCACCTGGCTCTCTGTGAAGTTTCAGAATAAGTAGGCATCTGTAAAGTTCATGCCACATGATTATGGCCAAAAAACTGAAGATGCATCGTGTTGCTACAAAATTTATGCCATGTCTGCCGACAGATGAGCAAAAATACAACTATGTCACACTCAGTCAGGAGCTGTCTATTCGAATACTGATGAAAACATTCTGAAAAATGTTATAACAGGTACTGAAACATGGGTGCACGGCTATGATGTCAAAACAAAAAGGTAGTCATCGCAGTGGGTTGGAACATTATCACCGTGACACAAAAAAAGCATGTCAGAATCATTCAAATGCAAAAGTGATGTTGATCGCTTTTTTCTATCTGAAGGGCATTGTTCATCATGACAGTGTTCCATGTGGTCAGACAGTTATTAAAGAGTTTTGCTTGGACATCCTTAGGCATTTTAGGGAGGTTGTGCGAGGAAAGAGGTCTGAGGTGCAGGCAAAGAAAACCTGGAGGCTGCACCATGACAATGCACCCTGCTCACATTTCGCTCCTTATCCGTGACTTTTTGGCATGGCCCGAGACAACTATCGTCCCTCAGCCCTACTCTCCAGATTTGGTTCCTGTAAACGTTTTTTCATTCTTAATGTTGAAAGTCATCCTGAAAGATTGACGATTTCAGATAATACCAGAGATAGAAGAAAATTTGTCATGTGCACTCAACATGTTCACTCAAGTGCATGTAACTCGATAACTAAGCGATGTAGCGTGATTAAGGCTCAAGTTGCCGCTACACAGCACTCCCGTCACAAGCACATTAAGTCGGCTAGTTAGTGTGTTATTTAAAAGGTTTGGTTTCTTTTTGGACAAACCTCATATACAAGTGCTGTATTACTAATAGCTCAGTTACCAACAGCACTCTAATAAACAACTGGCCATGCAGTAATACAAAGATAGCTTACTATTAAGTTAATATGCAATTCAATTGCATACAGACAGTGTATTGATAATCATTTTCACACCCTTCTCATTATCCCATTTCCTTTAGCATATGGACAAACGATGATTATGACGATGATGATGATGACAATGATGATTAAAAATCTGACAGAGAAAGAAACAAACCACAAGTCTACCCAATTAAATGGCCCACATGCTCATTCACTCACTATTCAAGGCTCCAGGGATCCTGACTCCACCTTAAAAGGAATAAACATTGACACTTATGTGCTTCTTGTTAATCTATCAGCTACAATCAATCTCACAACTACCACTTCACCCAGAAAAAGTGGATGCCGAACCTCATGCACTCCTCTGTACAAATTCTTCCCAACATCTTTTTTTTTTTTTTTTTTAATGCAAAGAAGAAGGAACCAAAGGCCATGGGCCAGCATACTGTTCCTTCCAAGAAAAAACAAAAAACAATATGAAAGAGAGACAAATTCAAGATCCATTCATTTTGAGATGTCTGAACACACTGCATTTGAAAGACTGGAGATCACAGGAAGTAGGGAATACAGACAGAGGAAGACAATTCCAGAGTTGACCAGTTGCATAAATGAAGGACTGGGAGTAACGGTTAACTCTTGCATTAGAGGGTTGGACAGAAAAGGGATGAGAGTTTGTTGCTAGACGGGTACTACGTGCCCATCGTAGAGGTGTAGGGATGCGAGCAGACAGTTCAGTGGAACAGTGACCATTGTAGTAGCGATAGAAGAGAGATAAAGATGTAACAGTGTGGCAAAGAGACAAAGGTTGAAGGGAATCAGTAAGAGGACGAGAGTTGATGAGACGAAAAGCCTCTGACTCCACCCTGTTGAGAAAAGCTGTATGTGGAGAGCCTCTCCACACATGAGAGTTGTACTCTGTACATGGGCAAATAAAACCAGTGTACAAGGTCAACAACTGTGTAGGGGTAAAGAAAGTTTGGAGTCAGCTTAGCACACCTAATCTCCTGGAAGTGTAAGAACTGAGTCTTTGATGCATTAAAAATAAGATTATTTTTACCCCAATCAGAGATACGAGCCAAGTCAGACATTAGGTGGGCCTCAGCCTCATACCTTGTTTGTTGAAGTAATTGCTGAGATGGACGTTGCGGAAACCGAATGGAAAGGTGAAGGGTGGAATCATCAGCATATGAGTGGATAGGGTTAGATGTACAGCTTAGAAGGTCATTGATGAATAAAAGGAAGAGTTGGTGATAGAACAGAGCCCTGAGGAACACCACAGTTGATGGGTCTAGGAGAAGAATGATGGCTGTCTACAACAGCGGCTATAGAACGACCAGAAAGGAAGCTAGAGATGAAGGCACAGATAGAAGGATAGAAACTGTAGGAGGGCAGTTTGGAAATTAAAGATTTATGCCAGAATCGATCGAAAGCCTTGAGATGTCAAGTGCAATAGCAAAGCTTTCGCCAAAGTCCCAAAAGGAGGATGACCAGGAGTCTGAAAGGTAGGTGAGAAGATCGCCAGTGGAGCGTCCCTGACAGAACCCACACTGACGATCAGAAAGAAGGTTGTGATAGGAAAGATGCTTTAAGATTTTTCTGTTAAGAATTGACTCGAAAACTTTAGAAACACAGGATGTTAAAGCAATTGGATGATAGTTAGAGGGTTGGGAATGGTCACCCTTCTTTGGGACTGGCTGAATGAGAGCAAACTTCCAGCAAGAAGGAAAGGTACAAGTTGACAGACAAAGGCGAAAGAGTTTACCTAGGCAGGGTGTAAGCACAGAAGCACAGTTTTTCAGGACAACAGGAGGGACTCCATCTGGCCCATATGCCTTGTTAGTACTGAGGCCAGTGATGGCAGAAAATACATCAGATGAAGAAATTTTAATGTCAGACATGAGGAAGTCAGAGGGGGGAAGTGATGGAGGAACAGCACCGGAATCGTCTAAGGTAGAATTGGAGAAGAAAGTCTGAGCAAAGAGATCTCCTTTATCAGTAGAAGAAATAGCTACAGAGCCATCAAAGTAGAAAAGAGGAAGGAAGGATGATGAGGTAAAGTTGTTAGAAAGGTTTTTGGCAAGGTGCCAGAAGGAGCGAGAATTCGAGTTGGAGAGTTGAGAACATTTAGCATGGATGAAATTATTTTTAGCAGAGCGAAGAACAGACTTAGCATGATTCTGGGCACAAATATAAAGAAGATGTGATTCAGGGGTAAGTTGGCTCAGGTACCTTTTATAGGCCCTCTCCTTGTTGCGGACAGCATTAGAACAAGCGTGATTAAACCAAGGCTTTCTTGCATTAGTCAGAGGATATGGGAAAGGAATGTATGCTTCCATGCCTGAGAGAATACCCCCCGTAATGCGCAAGGCACACTCAGATGGCTCTCGGCCATGGAAGCAATAATCATTCCAAGGAAAATCAAAGAAGTACTGTCTGAGGGCCTCCCAATCCGCAGCTCCAAAGTGCCACAGACGACGTTTCATTGGAGGGTCCACAGGCCCTACCGGAGCGATAGGAGAGGTTAAGGTAATAAGGTTATGATCGGAGGAGCCCAACGGAGAGAAAAAGTTAACAGCGCAAGCAGAAGGATTAGTTGTTAAGAAGAGGTCAGGTATGTTGGAACTCTCTCCAAGGTGGTCAGGGATATGGGTAGGGTGCTGTACATTTTGCTCTAGGTCACTGAGGATAGAAAAGATGTAGGCTTGCTCACCAGGTGGATCAGTGAAAGAAGAGAAGAGCCAAAGGTGGTGGTGAACATTGAAATCTCCAAGAATGGAGATTTCAAAGAAAGGAGAAGTGGACAGAATGTGTTCCATCGTAGAAGTAAGATAGTCAAAGAATTTTAAATAGTCAGTACAATTAAGAGATAAGTAAAGAGCACAGATATATTTAGTCAGAGAATGACAGGACAGCTGAAGCCAGAGAGTAGAAAATTCAGAAGAATCAAGTTCAGAAACATGACAGCAGGATAGATTGTTGTGTAAATATACACAACAGCCACCTTTGGCTTTGAAATGAGAATAGAGAAAGTTGGAGGATACAGAAAAGGGTTTGCTGTCAGTTGCCTCAGACAGCTGAGTATCAGTAAGGAAGAGAAGGTGAGGTTTAGAGGAGGAGAGGTGGTGCTCAACAGAGTGAAAGTTAGAGGAAAGGCCGCGAATGTTGCAGAAATGAAGAAGGAGTGAGTCAGACAGTGGTTCCAGGCAACTCCGAGGGTCGTCACTGGGAGAGGGGTGGTGTAGTGCTGTAATTTTAAGGGTAATTTAAGTATAATATAAGTGTAGTATAAGTTAGTATAATTATAATATAAGTTAATATATGTGTAGTATAAGTTAGTATGAGTATAATATAAGTTAATATAAGTATAGTATAAGTGTAATTTAAGCGTAGCCCTGAACCCGATTAATTCATCTACAATGGATAGGGAGTGATCATCAAACTCATATTTAGGCTTGTTCCTTGTTAATATTTATAGCAAAAGTGGAATACTGGTAATAGAAGAACTGTATGGAACGAGATTGGAGTGAGAGTCGTGGTCTGTTCTCACAAAAGAGGCCAAAGTTAAAACTCGTTTAAAATTCGCGAAAGTTTGTATTTATACTTTAAATTCGGAATTTGTAAGTCAGGTTTGGTATTATCATCTTTTTGTACTATATAGTAATGAGTTTAAGCTTACTTAAATTCAAATTGTTGATAATAGACATATGTAACCACAAAATTTGCTTTACACTTGCATTTAGTCACGTAGGCCGGACAACTGCGACACATGGTTATAATTAGTTTGAACTCGTTGGTTTAGGCTTTAGCATAATTGTCAGTCCTATACGATTACCACAAAATTTTAAACATCGTAAGTCAGTTCGTCTATGTATGGCGAGTGTGAATACCTTATTTCATGTTCCTTGTTAGTTGGTGTAGACGGTAATCTTGCAGAGGAATTTGTCGAAGTCAGTTCCGATGTTAGGACAACCGCGAGGGAGAGCATGTGGCCGAGGGAGTGTCGCTCATTTTGATCCCTGACGTCGTGCTGTCAACAGGTGAGTCAAAGTCACGCTCTCAATTCCCCCCCCATTTTGTTCTTATAATTTAATCCTCTCTATAAATATTAGTAGGTTGACTGATAATGTTTCCTCTAACTTCCTTTTGTAATGATTGTGATCCCTGACGTCGTGCTGTCAACAGACTGCCGATGTTCCATCATGGCCGCTTGTCCCGACGTAGAAGTGACCAAATGGTTCTTCTCGTCGTGCCCGTTACACAAATTCCCTCCCCCATCTTTTTCTGTAATACGTGGTTGAATATGAGATTAATTGGTCCATTAGAATAATATATTCTTTCGATGTGAAGTGTTTGGTTGATAGAGAGTTTTGGTATTCACGTGTAATTGTTTCCCCTAAAAGTACCGATTATTCAAACACTTTAAAATCTTGAGCCAGTAGTATCTTTCTGTGAATGTGGTATCAATTTATGAATAACCTTTGGAATTAGTGCATATATTCCAGACTTGGTGGAGTATTTTTGTGGAGGCAGTGTCTCGGGAAGTTAGTTTCACAAGTCCGTTAGAGACCGTGAGAGTGCAAGATACGCACGTGATAGAATCATTTTTGAATACTGTATTAGGTTAAGAGGAGAAGTTATATAAATATAGTAGTGTATGTAAATTTATAATCGGGCATATATCCAACTGTGTACAACATTATACATCTTAGTGTGATAATATTCCAAGTATTCTATCAGCTGTGGTGAATACACGGTTGAAATATTTGAACCTTGTTATGTTAGTCTACCCTGTAATAATCTCAGTGGGAAAGAGAATCCATCTATTTCAGTTATCTTGGATATTCATATTCTGAAAAGTAACCTATGGTTTATTTGATCAATATTTAGTTTTCTTAAATTGTATGTTTAGATTTAGTAAATATTAGATTAAGTTTTATTGTGTTTGAACTATTTTCCCCTGGGAAGTTTATTTGTAAGATTGAGTGGCCTGCAAGGTGTGTTGCTATCTTAAGACTCACAAACTCTAAACTATTCACACTACCCTAGTCACTTATTCACAAGGCCTCAGTGCTCTGTATCTTACTTTAGAGGAGCTAACAATTCTTTCCTGGCATTCGCTGGGTGGTGGCAGCCTACTCTTGTAACTGTGATTCATCGTGTTGGTATCCCTCCTTATTTTCAGTAATTAACGAGGCCCCTATATTTTGCACCCTTACGCTGGTAGCTAAGCGGTGAAATCTTCTTAATTTATATAGTCAAAAAATTCAGCCACGACACTGGTGACGGCGGTGGTAATCTGTTAATTTTCATTATTTACAGGGAATCAGTCAAGTTTCCAATATTACAGTGGATGGTGGGGGCACTTATGGTCCCCCCCCCGGGGGACTCCGAGGCATGGTGTGTGGACGTCATTTTTGTATAATTTTGAAAAGGAAGTGTTGTGTGTAGCGTGTATGTAGTTTGGTGTTGACAGTTAGAGAAACTTGTATTGGAGAGCATGCTGGCCTACTCTCTATGTTACTGAGACACTGAAAAAGTTCAGCAAAGGGGGATAGTCGGGAACTAGTCCCGAGGGCTGATGAAACGGGAGCTCCAGCTCTCCCTGTCATCAGCTTTCCATCCACTTTAGGAGTACTGCCCTGCTCGACTGGTGCTACAGTCTACTCCTACTATCCATGATCCAGTCTACTCCTTGATCCATGGTCAATACACTAGCCTCATCATCCAAAACATCTCTTTCTCACAGTGTCATTTACAACATCTATCCACCTTTCTCTTGGCCTATTATGCCTTCTTCCATCTTCAAACTCAATCAGATATACCATCACAGCATTTTCTTTTTGACTCAAATCTCCACAAACATCCTTACTCCACATCCTTCACAAATCACACTATTCCACATCTTATCCACTCTCCAAACTCCACAAACACTTCTCGAGAACCCCATTTCTACTGTTCTTACTCCAGTCTTTTCATTTTCATGCCACATCAAAATTTCATACTCAAATATTAATGGAAGCACTTAAATCCCTAATGCAAGCCTCTAGCAGCTACCACACTCAGACCTCTGTTTCATATCACGACCTTCATAGCATCAGTCACTTTCCTACCCAGTGCTACTATACTTCCTACTTTCTCTACATATCTACCTCTCTTCTCTGTTGCTACACCCAGGCACAAGCAATCCCCAGTATCTGCACATCCCATAACTAAATTTTCACTGATCTAAAATGTCATTTTTATACCAAAGCCCCGACTTCCGAATCCATTACCATTTATCTGAATCATAAAAATAAAAACTATGAAAGAATTTTTAAAACTATACAAACTGCTAGGCACAAAGAAACGCCTACTCAACCCCTAGAAAGTGTGTCTATACTGTATTTATTTAAATTAAATCATTTACTGTAACTAAATATTCCTGTGTCGCAGGGAATAACCATCTATGACTACGTGACATAATGTCATATACAGTAGGTGCGGAAAGTATTGACGTTTTTTTGCCGACGTCATTCTTTTTCGCGCTAAGTGAAGTAGGGTCAATACTACCCTCTCCTGTGATGCGAAATGAGCTGACGCTTTTTCAACGGGAGCTGGCAACCCTGCTTGATAGGTTTGGCACCACAGGAGCAGGCTCAGTAATGTTTGGCCAGCCACAGGAGGAGGATTGTCTCTGTGTGTGATGCACCATGAGGGAATGTTTTGACTCAAATAACACAGTTATTTGGTTACCTACCACATTCTCATCATGCCTAAAGTAACCACAAGCAAGGACAAATGTGTGGAAGTGGTTACTTTATACAAAGCTGGCCACAAACTCCCATTTATTGCAAATCAAATGGTGTTAGACTGAGGACAGTGCAGAGACTGGTGAAGTGGTTCAAGGACAGTGGAGAGGCCATTCCTCCCACTCCACTTCCCAAGCCTGGGAGACCTCGTAAGACAACCTTCAGGACCCGTCAGCTGATCTCATGGCAAGTTAGCAAGGATCCAAGGCTAACAACACGGGATTTAAAAGAAAAGAACCCACAGTTGCTGGCAGATGTGTCTGTCAGAAGTGTGCAGCAGCTGTTGAATGACGATCTGGGCTACAGGAGTTTTTGTGCTCGTAAAAAACCACTGCTAACTGCACTTCAGAAGAAAAAGAGAGTAAATTTTTGTAAGAAATATCTTGCCTGGAGTGAGGAGCAATGGAAAACTGTGCTTTGGAGTGATGAGTCAACATTTACTGTCACTGGTACCCCTTCACCACGAGTGTACTGCAAACCAGGCAGTGACCCCCTGGATCCTAAGTACACTTCCAAGTTTGTTAAATATCCAGCCTCACTCATGGCTTGGGGCTGCTTTACATATTATGGTGTTGGTTGGTTGGTAATTCTACCTGCAAATGAAAATGTGAACCAGAACAATTATTTGGAGCTCTTATGTGATGTTTTAAGTGACTCTTTTGATAAAACCAAGGCAAGAGTATTTATGCAAGATTCTGCCCCTCCACATGTTGCAAAGTCAGTGAAACAGTGGCTAACAGACTGTGAGGTTCCCTTTATTCGAGATTGGCCCGGAAACAGCCCAGATATCAATCCCATTGAGAATTTATGGGCGCACATGAAGCGGCAGCTGCGTAGTATGGACACATCATCTTTGCCTAAACTTGAGGCTGCAGCTATGGAGCAGTTTTAGTCCGTCTGTTCTGCAAAACTACGCCATCAGTCTCCCCAGATGCCTTAAGAAGATAATAAAGGTGAAGGGGAATGCCAGTAAATACTAAATTCAATGGTGAGTGTTAATTTATTTGTTTCTCCTTGCTAACCACAAGAATGTTTTCTTTTTCTAAGATGGCGTCAACACTTTCTGCGCCTACTGTAAGCCATGTGTTACTGAGTGCTATCCAAATTCAGCTGCAGATGTTGTGCAACTGTACAATTATGACTGTATACATGTATCTATTTAAGGCGTGATTAAAGTCAGTTACGATAAAATATATAGTATAGACATGGTACACAACCACTAGTAACACAGGTGTTAATAAGTGTTATCTGAATTCTGTTGCAGGTGCTGTGCTTCTGTAAGTGCAGATTATGACTGAACATGATTGGACTGGATTGGATTGGACTGGATATGAACACAAAGCCCTCATTTATAAATGGGATGTGTTTTTAACCACTAAACCGCGGGCCGTCACTTTCGTGACGCTTGGTGGCGATGGCTCGAGCCGAGGGCCGTCAGTTGCGTGCCTCTGTTTTCTTTTTAAGTTGCCGGGGCTGTCAAGATACAAATATATATGAAAAATTTTAGGAGAAGCCTGAGTGATATTTTTATCACTCAGGCTAGCTTTGGCCAATATTATAAAAATGTAAGTCAGAGCGAGAATTACCACCGGCGGGAAGTGCCAGGACCACCTCCCACAACTCCACGGTTTAGAGGTTAAAAAACAATCATATAACAAGTGATTGTACAACAAAATTAGAAGTGTGGTGCTCATATAAGTGGGAAAATTATGGTTATACAAAATTGGGGCCCAAGCCATTCCGAAAAAGCTAAAGACCGATAAAAGTGACATCTGGACTTCCTCATGCTAACCCAGACTTTTCCAATACAGTATATCAGACATTGGTCCAAATCGCACCAACTGTTTTTCACTACCACTCCAGTACTGTACTGTATTATACATTCACTACAATAATCAAATGATATAATATATATAATAATACAGTACTCTACTGTACATTAATAAACATGTCTATTATTTACCTTAGGTTATACAGCAAAACCTCACTAAACCGGACTAATTGGGGCCCAAGCCATTCCGAAAAAGCTAAAGACCGATAAAAGTGACATCTGGACTTCCTCATGCTAACCCAGACTTTTCCAATACAGTATATCAGACATTGGTCCAAATCGCACCGTTTTTCACTACCACTCCAGTACTGTACTGTATTATACATTCACTACAATAATCAAATGGTATAATATATATAATAATACAGTACTCTACTGTACAATGATAAACATGTCTATTATTTACCTTATTTTGATGAACACAGCTGAAGTGGTCAGGCAGTCTGGAATGCTTCTGGCTTTATCGGCCTTTTTTCGATATACTGTATAAGAATTTAGTCAAGTTGGCTCCTCGATTCTGATAAAAGCGCCAGTATACTGCAGTCCATTATAGTGAGGTTTTACTATAAAGAGAAGTCGTGCATCACAGTGATGATTTAAGCAAAAAATGTCCTAAAGCTTCATTGCCTGCTGTACAGTATAAGCAAATGATTGCATACAGAGCAATCATATAACGAGGGTGTACTACACACCCATGTTTTTTTACCCCCCCTGGGGGTAGGGGTTTTTCAAGAATTCTCCCCCAGTATCCCTGCTTGTCGTAAGAGGCGACTAAAAGGGTTGGTGGTGGGTTAGTGCCCCACCCCGTAAAAACAACTAACTAAAAATACGAACAGGAAGCCTCGGACCAGGACTGACCAAAAGTTGATGAAAAAGGAACGGACAAAGGACGAGGTAAAGACTGCGACCTGGAATGTAAGGGGTATGAAAGATGAGGTGAAAGAGAGAGAGATTGAACAGGTGCTTGAGAGTGCCAAAGTGGATATATGTGGAATAACTGAAACTAAATGGTGAGGTGAAAGTGTGAGAAAATGGGAATATGGATGGGGTATATGCGTGGGAGTGGGTGAGAATGAGAGGGCGAAAGAGGGAGTGTGTATTGTTGTGAGCAACAGGTGGAAGGAGAATGTAGGAGAGTATGGATCAGTTGGGACAAGGATTGTGTGGGTAAGAGTGAAAGTTGGACTACAAATGTGGGCAACTGTGGGCATGTATGCGCCAACGCAAGATCGTGTAAGTAGAGTGAGAGAAGAGTTTTGGACAAATGTGGAAGCCTGCTTGGAAAAGTTTGAAAGGAATGAGAGAGTGTTTGTGATTGGAGATATGAATGGAAAAGTAGGGAATGAGAAGGTGGATGGAGTGGTTGGTGAGTGGGGTGTGCCTGCTGAGATGGATGAGAATGGCAGTACTTTAGTGGACATTTGTGCTGGGAGGGGGTTGGTGGTAGCTAATACCCTCTTCAGGCACAAAATGATCCATAGGTATACATGGCGAGTGGTGAGAAGAGAGGACGGTGGAATGAATGAACAGAAGGCAATGATTGACTATGTGTGTGTGGATGAAAGGATGAGAAGATGTGTAATGGATGCAAGAGTATATAGAGGTTGGGGGAGTGGACTTTCTGACCACCACTTAGGGGTGGCCAGAATCAGAATCCAAACAAGATGGAAGAAGAGAAGAAGGGAAGAACAGGAGGAAGTATTTGTTACAAGGAGAGTAGAAAAGTTACAAGAGGATGGAATAAAAGCTGAATATAAAAGGGAAGTGGAGGAGCGATTGGGTAAATATAGATTGGAGCAGATAGGGGACGTGGAAGGTGTGTGCAAGGTATTCACAGAAGAAATCTGTGCAGCATGTGAGGTGGTGTGTGGGGTGAAGAGAAGACAAAAGGGGGTTCAGGGAACAGCATGGTGGACTGAAGAGGTGAGAGAGGCTGTGGCACAAAAGAAGAAAGCATATAATGAGTGGATGAAGAACAGGGGCGTCAAAGAAGCTGAGAGACGGATGAGAGAGTTATATGTAGTGAGGAGGAGAGAGGTGAAAAGATTAGTAAGAGAGAGTAAGAAGAGAGTGGATGAGGAATTTGGAAGGAATTTGAGTGCAAAGTGGAGGGAATGTACAAAAATATTCTGGCAGGAGGTAAAGAGAGCTAGACAGGGTGCCAATGAAGTCAGTGGGGGCGTGAAAGATAAAAATGGTAGATTACTAGTGGAGAAGGGAGAAAAAGTAAACAGATGGAGAGAACACTTTAATGAACTGCTGAACATAGAGAATGAAAGTAATGCAAGTATAAGTGGCTGGGCAATGGCAGGGAGAAGGAGGGTTGTGAGAAGAGAGGAAGAAATCACCAGGATGGAAGTTGTGGAAGGAATGAAGAAAGTTAAAATGGGGAAAGCCCCAGGAATTGATGGAGTGTGTGGTGAAATGCTGAAGCATAGGGTAGAGATAGTAATAGAATGGATGTGGAAGGTGTGCAGATTGGCTTGGGAGGAGGGTAGAGTCCCGGAGGATTGGAAGTCAGGTATAATTATTCCTCAGTACAAAGGAAAAGGGGAAAAAGCTGTGTGTGGTAATCATAGGGGCATTTGCCTTCTCAGTGTAATAGGAAAAGTATATGGTAGAATACTTATTGACAGAGTTAGGGAAATTACAGAGGAATTAGTTGGAGAAGAACAAGGAGGTTTTAGGAAGGGAAGAGGTTGTGCAGACCAGATATTCATTCTTAGATCCTTAGTGGAAAAGTTTCTAGAGAAGGGCAAGAAGTTGTATGCAGCCTTCATGGATCTGCAGAAAGCATATGACAGGGTGAATAGACAAGGTTTGTGGAAAGTATTAAGAATATATGGAGTGGATGGCAAGTTGTTGAAGGCAGTGAAGAGTATGTATGAGGGTGCTAAGGCTGCAGTGCATGTGGATGGCAAACTGAGTGAATCTTTCCATTTGAAGGTTGGATTGAAACAAGGATGTGTCATGTCTCCATGGTTGTTCAATCTGTACATGGATGGGGTTATAAAAGAGATACAAGGTCGGGCAGTGGATGTTGGAGTGGCCCTAGTGAGAGAGGGCAGTGTTTGGAAACTCCCCGTACTGTTGTTTGCAGATGATACTGTGTTGTTGAGCAAAGACGAAGGGGAGCTGCAAGGATTGGTAGATGAGTTTGGGAGAGTGTGTAAGAAACGGAATCTAAAGGTGAATGTAAGGAAGAGTAAAGTGATGGTCTTCGAGAGAAGTGAAGCCAGTGAATGTACAGTGAGATTGGATGGGAAGGATATGGAGAATGTGAGTGAATTTAAGTACTTGGGCAGTGTGATGAGTAAGGATGGAAGTCTGGAGGGTGAAGTGCTCGAAAGGGTGCAGCAGGGAAGGAAGGTTGCTGGTTCGTTGAAAGCAGTGATAAGAAACAGGGAGATGAGCATGGAAGTGAAAAAGTTGTTACATGACAGTATTGTGATACCAACTTTGACATATGGAAGTGAAGCTTGGACCCTGTTGGAAGGACAGAAGTCAAGAGTGAGAGCAGTGGAAATGAGTTATTTGAGAGGAGCATGTGGAGTCACATGGAGAGACAAACTAACAAATGAGGAAGTGAAGGAACGTTGTGGTGTGGTTGAGGACATGATGGGAAGCGTTAGGAGAAACACGTTAAGGTGGTTTGGGCATGTGGAGAGGATGGAGAGTGAAAGACTGACGAGGAGAGTGTATGTGAGTGAGGTGGAGCGGGCGAGAGGGAGGGGAGGGCCGAGCATGAGATGGAGGGATGGAGTGGAGAGGTATATGAGAGAGGGGGGTGTGAGTTGGGAGTGGGGTAGTGAAGTGGCAGGGGACAGAGCGAGATGGAAGCGATTTGTTTGTGGCCACCCCGTGCGGGATTGAGGCGCCTGGCAATAGACAGATGGTTATTTTGTAAGCTGTACATCAATTTTTGTGCTCATTTTCTCTATAATATTTTATTTATGTGATTATTTGTTAAATTATGTAATTTTATCTAAGTTTGTATACTAAGTAATTTGCAGTGTTATGTAATGTAAGAAAACTCTGGCATGTTTTGGATGTCTATTGTAGCCGTTGCTTCCTCAATTATGCATGAGAACTGTGCAGAAGCAGTAGATCACTCTAAAATATAAGAAGTTTATATAAGGATGAGGAAGAGACTAGAGCAGTGTCAGTCAGTTTTTAGTTCAGTTTGAGTGTAATTCAGTGTCAGTGCAGTCAGTTCAGTTAGTGAAGTTTGAATATCTTCGGTACTTGTGAAAACAGTCAAGTGAAGTTGGTAAGCATTAAGTGTAATTATTTGGAAAATAAAGACAGTGAACTTAAGAAGCCAGTGTTTATTTTTGATGCCTGGGAAGATCTTGTGTACTGTGCACTGAAAGGCTGCCCCTAAGAACAACTCATGGGCAACATCTGTCCTATACTGAACTGCTGTTGAAGCCAGTGGTAGTAATTGACAGGGGATGTAGCAGTGGTGGCAGGAGTGTGGACCATTATGAGCTGCAGCGAGTCTAACCTTTGACATGGAGGCAGAAAGTGAACAGACACAAGGCCAAGCACGGCAAGAGGAGGCATCGCTGGCAGCAATTATGAAGCTTTTGTTAACACAAAGTGTACAACTACAAGCACAGAATGAAGGACAGAAAGAACTCAAAGGACAATTACAGGCACAAAATGAAGGACAGAAAGAACTCAAAGGACAATTACAGGCACAAAATGAAGAACTCACAGAACAATTACAGGCACAAAGTGAAGAACTGAAAGACCGATATGAACAGCTTCAAGAGACATTACAGGAGCAACAAAGGGAATTACAACTAAGGATGCAAAGATGGCTACATGCTTTCACGGGAGAAATGAAGGAAGAACAACAACAGTTTAAGGAGGAAGTAGATGACAAGCTAGAGCAGCAGAAGTAAGAGGTAAGCAATAATGTGATGGAGCATAGACAGCATATACATGAACAGCTGAAGCATGTAGAAGGCCATTTGCAGATAATCTATGAGAGGATTGAGGCTGCAGAGAAATACTGCACTGCTGAGCCTCAGGTTAGTGTATAGGAAGCATAAGAAAAAATAGAGTGTAAGGTATATTTTGATGGATCCCAAGCATCTAAAGGCAGAATTACAGGCAGAAGTTTTAAGTCTATCTATCTACTGCGAGACGCCTTAATCCCATAAGGGGTGGCCACAAACAAATTGCCTCATATCACCCTGTCCCCTGCCATTTCATTGCCCTGCTCCCAGTTCACACCCGTCTACCTCATATACCTCTCCACTACATCCCTCCATCTCATCCTTGGCCTCCCCCTCCCTCTTTGCCCCTCCACCTCACTCACATACACTCTCATCAGTCTCTCACTCTCCATCCTCTCCACATGGCCAAAACACCTCAATACGTTTCTTTTAATGCTTCCTATCACATCCAAATCCACACCACAACTCTCCTTCACTTCCTCATTTGTCAGTCTGTCTCCCCATGTGGCTCCACATGCTCCTCTCAAATAACTCATTTCCACTGCTCTCACTCTTGACTTCTGTCCCTCCAACACGGTCCAAGCTTCACTTACATACGTTAGAGTTGGTATCACAATACTGTTATGTAGTAGCTTTTTTACTTCCATGCTAACTTCCCTGTTTCTTATCACTGCTTTCAAGGAACCAGCAATTTTTCTTCCTTGTTGAACCCTTTCAAGCACTTCACCCTCTAAACTTCCATCCTTACTCATCACACTACCCAAGCACTTAAATGCACTCATATTTTCCATCTACTCCTCATCCAACCTCACTGTACATTCACTGACTTCATTTTTCTCGAAGACCATAACTTTACTCTTCCCTACATTCACCATTAGATTCCATTTCTTACACACTCTCCCAAACTCATCCACCAAGCTTGCAGCTCCCCTTCGTCTTCACTTAACAACACAGTATCATCTGCAAACAACAGTATAGGGAATTTCCAAACACTGCCCTCTCTCACTAGGGCCCCTCCAACATCCATTGCCCTACCTTGTATCTCTTTTATTACCCCATCCATACACAGACTGAACAACCATCGAGACATGACACATCCTTGTTTCAATCCAACTTTCAAATAGAAAAATTCACTCAGTTCACTATCCACAAGCATGGGATCCTTAGGACCCTCATACATACTCTTCACGGCCTTCAGCAACTTCCCATCATCTACTCCATATATTCTTAATACTTTCCACAATCCTTGTCTATCCACCCTGTCATATGCTTTCTCCAAATCCATGAAGGCCGCATACAACTTCTTTCCGTTCTCTAGGAACTTTTCCACTAAGGGTCTAAGAATGAGTATCTGATCTACACAACCTCTTCCCTTCCTAAAACCTCCCTGTTCTTCTCCAACTAATTCCTCTGTTATTTCCCTAACTCTGTCAATAAGTATCCTACCATATACTTTTCCTATTACACTGAGAAGACAAATGCCCCCATGATTGCCACACACTTCTTTTTCCCCTTTTCCCTGTACAGGGGAATAATTATACCTGACTTCCAATCCTCTGGGACTCTACCTTCCTCCCAGGCCAATCTGCACATCTTCCACATCCATTCTACTACTATCTCTCCCCCATGCTTCAGCATTTCACCACACACTCCATCAATTTCTAGGGCTTTCTACATCCTAACTTTCTTCACTGCTTCCACAACTTCCATCCTACTGATTTCTTCCTCTCTTCTCACATCCCTTCTTCTCCCAGCCATTCCCCATCCACTTATACTTTCATTCTCTATATTCAACAGTTCATTAAAGTGTCCTCTCCATCTGCTCACTTCTATCTTCTCCACTAGTAATCTACCATTTTTATCTTTCACTTTCCAGCTAACTTCTTTGGCACCCTGATTAACTCTCTCTACCTCTTTCCAAAACATTTTCTTACATTCCCTCCACTTTACACTCATACAGTGCTTCCTCCAATTTTGCGAGAATATGGTCGACAAAAACCCTCGCAAAATCAAAATGTGCAAAATTCAAACAATTAAATATATGAAATAAAGGCAAATTGGTCGACATCACCCCAAAGTAAGCACTTTTTCCCACTCTTTCTCTCGACTCTACCTCTTAATTTTACGATGATAAATGAAACAAACACGAACTGATGTACTGTACAGTGATATTAATGAGAAAACATCATAGGTAAGAAACATTAAAAAAAAAAACGCATTTACACTGATGTGAAGATTGGCTTGGTGTACGGGACTGGTGGCGGGGCGAAGCTTGGCTACTGTCGCCCCACGGGCCCTAAGTCATCATTATCACTGTTGGCAGATATTTCCACATCTTGCTGTGTTTTTTCTGCCTCTCTCATGAATCCCTCGAAGTCAGAATCGTCACTGAGGTCATCAGAATGAAAAAGGTTAGGGATGCTAGGATCGCTGGCTGCTTGGGGAGGGGTGGTAGGACGGCTGGTCGATGGGGCAGGGTCTCTTGGGGTTCTCATTAATTTTGTGATTAGAGACTGCTTCCTCTTGTTAACCACATCTCTGTGTAGGTCAGCATAAAAACGAAGGGCCCTGTCAACACCGTGGCAGGCTTGCTGAGCCCTAAATTGTATATTCATTGTTCACGATGGTTTGTTTCAGCTGGTCAATGGCGGCGAGAATATTGACCAGGTTATGCATCATTAATTCTCGGCCGCTTCGCTTTTATGCTGACCTCCACAGAGATGGGGTTAACAAGAGGAAGCAATCTCTAATCACAAAATTCAAGAGAACCCCAAGAGACCCTGCCCCATCAACCAGCCGTCCTGCCACCCCTCCCCAAGCAGCCAGCGATCCTAGCATCCCTAACCTTTTTCCTTCTGATGACCCCAGTGACGATTCTGACTTCGAGGGACTCATGAGAGAGGCAGAAAAAATACAGCAAGATGTGGAAATATCTGCCAACAGTGATAGTGATGACGTAGGCCCCGCGGGGCCACAGTAGCCAAGCCTCGCCCCACCACCAGTCCCATAAACCACGCCAGTCTTCACATCAATGTAAATGCATTTTTTAAAAAATGTTTCTTACCTATGATGTTTTCTTGTTAATATTACTGTACAGTACATCAGTTCACGTTTGTTTCATTTATCATCGTAAAATTAAGAGGTAGAGTCGAGAGAAAGAGTGGGAAAAAGTGCTTACCTTGGGGTGAAGCCGACCAATTTGTAGTCAGCACTGCCTCACTCGCCACTGAACCTGATGTGTTTAAACCCCTTCCTTTTGAGGAACTGGCATAGCCACCCATTCAATGCCTTGAAAGGTTTTGTTGGAGGATTAATGGCTTTTTTAAGGCACGTGTGATAGAATATCTTTGCCTGCTCCCTTATATGGCGCCCAACTAATGCAACCCCTTCCTATTCCTTTCTTTGAATGTAGTAGGCAAGATATTTTCCATTTTTATTAGCACTTCTTTGTTGTCCACCAGCATTCTACCATCAAATTGAGCACCTCCATAGTTATTCGCTGCTTGCTTGATTTGTTCACTGTTCTTTAAAATCATTCTCACTGTCGATTCACCAACACCAAACTCCTGACCAATAGCAGAATTACCTTCACCTGCTTTTTTCCTTTCAGTCATTTTCAGTTTGGTCTCCAAAATTATTTTCTTGTTCTTCTTACCCGTTGGCGCCATGATAACACTCGTGCAAGGTTAGACTGCTGGGGTATTGCGAGGAGCACCAAGAAATTGTGAGGGTCAGTGACCTTGGTTGGAAACAGGTGGAAACAAACGTGGCGGGGCGGCAGACCACTGAATTAGGAGGCTCAGTACGCCCAATGAACCATGACGTCATTACTCGGGGTGGCAAAGTAGTGCGGGAAGACGACTCTCCCACTACTCGACCTCGCAAAGTGTGTGATCAGTCGCAAAGTTCATAAATGTTAAAAAATACATGACTTTTGGAACTACCCCGTAAAATTGGTGAATCGCAAAGTTAAAGTTTGCAAAGTTGAAGGATGTACTGTACTTGCTGATCAAAATGTTTGGGATGATAGGCAGAGGGCAGTGCAGCTTGCTATTAGCCTTAAGGGTGCTGCAATGGAAATTCTAGGCCAGATGTCAGTAGAGCAGAGGAACAGCAATCAGTTCTTAGTAAAAGTACTGGAGTGCAGAAAAGGAACCATACCAGACTGTGGTTTAAAGAGCAAAATCCTGGACCCATGTACAGGCTCAAAGAGAATCCCTACAGCAGTTTGTTGATGACTTGATATGGCCTATAAGGCATACCCTGGAGCAGCACCTAACCTGTTGGCTATTCTTCTGAGGGACCAGTTCATTGATGCTCTTGATAGTGCGGAGTTGAATGTGCAAATGAAGCAGGCACAACCCAGAAGCATGCAAGTAGCACAATCCAGGCCTTTAGAATTTAACTCCTATGTCAGGTTCAATATGTCCACTTTTCAGGCAGGTTGTAGCGCAGGATTCAACACAAGAAAGGGTTAGGTACATGAAGCGGAAAAATTGGAAGGCATAGGAAAAAGGACTGCTACAAGTGGAAGAGGGAACAAGAGAAGACTGGAGGAGGTTGCTGGCTCTGTGGGAAGATGGGACACTAGAAGGATGATTGTTACAAATGGAAGAAGGAGCAAGAACAGAGCAGTGCAAGGAAATATACAATTGTACAAAAGCGTGCTGAACACGTAGTGAGGTGGGACACTCCAAAGAAGAAAAAGGAGGATAAGAAGAAGGTTGCAGAAGACAAGAAAGAAGCAGAAAACTAGTGGAGGCTGGTATAATGGGGCAACCACCATCTGGCATTTCCCAAGTACAGTAGAGTCTTCATACAACACAAGATAGGTTATACAGAACCTCGTGCAAAATCAAATTTGCGCTAAAACGTGACATATATTTACATGTAAGATAGGGAGCTAGGTTCTCAGAGCCTCATATTTTTCATTAAAAATAAATTCAAAGATAGATTATTACAAGTACGTCTGCCTTGACACCGCAGACTGTGTTTACATACGACCTCACCGACTGGACACAGCTGTGCATAGCTACTGCATTCTAACCTAACCGATTAGTTTTGCCCCCTAATACTCCCCATGAAAATTTTAATCACAAAGGACTGCTACTAAGTCTCTTGAAAGTCTTCATTACAAATCAAGCAAGAACTTGACCTAAATAGCATGCGAATAATGACCACCCAGGATCACGCATATCACTTTCGGCGCTCATTAAAAAAAAAAAAAAAAATGCTGTGTGGAAGTTTGTGAAAGCCATTAGTCATCAACAATAATGGAAAAAAAAAACTGTAAAGAAGCAGTCAGCAAGGAGTGATTGCGTATCTCACTTCCCAGATACACACAAATGCAGTAATTGTGAAAAATAAAAAAATCAGCCAAGCAGTATAATTTGTATGACAGCATAATTCACAAGAATTGAACTCACATAATTATCTTACCTAACTATTTATGTCAACACATGGTGTCTTCACGAATCGTAAGATCTGAATTTTCTTGATCAAAGCCCATCAGTTCATAAAGATCGAGCACAAAGCCTTTTTATTTTTATTTTTTTCACACTCGTTGCACTAAAAGTGAATACAAGAATTTTACTGCTCCTTCATCATTAACTTATTTTTTTCCAACGAAGAAAACTATCCATATTGTAAACGTCCCGACTCATTTTATGTCCAATCGTATGCATTCCAACACCACACGCTACTTTGTCCAACAATTTTACATTTAATTTAGAATAAATGCTTTTCCTGTGTTCATAGCACTTTCAGAGTGCTTAGGCTTTGTATAGATATCAATTGCCAGTGGTTACAGACAGCCTATGGACCGTA